>LPNX011206611.1:84363-103714 GCA_001517045.1 Pseudotsuga menziesii | reverse complement strand
AGAGGAGGTTAGAGGTAAGAGGAGGAGGGGGGTTATAGGTGGGGTGAGACCTATGGACATGTGTGTGTGTGTGGGTGTTAGGGGTTTCCATGAGGGGTTTGGAGAGTAAGAGAGAGTAGAGAAGGGTTTAGTAATGGAGATGAGGGAGGGAGAGAGGTAGGATGAAAAGGGGAGTTAGAGGTAGGGAGAGGAGGATGGGGGATTCATAAGAATTGGGAGGAAGACGGGAAGTGTTAGTGGTAGGGGGTTACCTGTGGATGTGTAATGTGGGTTTCTGTGTGTGTGTGTGTGTGTGTGTGTGAGAGAGAGAGAGAGAGAGAGAGAGAGAGAGAGGGTTATGGAATAGATAGGGGGGTGGGGGCTAAGTGTAGTTGGATGAGTTGGGGAGTGAGAGAGAGTGGAGAGAGAGAGTTTTTAGGTGTTAGGAGTGAGAGAGAGGTTCTGGGGGGATGTGTGTGTGTGTGTGAGGAAGGGATGTTTAGGGGTTTCAAGGGTGCGCTAAGTGATTAGAGATATAACAATAGGGGGGTGTTTAGAGGTAGAGAGAAAGGGTTAGGGGTTTAGGGGTGGGGGGGAGGGGACATACAGGTGTTAGTAGTAAGGGGAGACATAGGTGTCTCTGTGTGTGTGAGAGAGAGAGAGAACGAATGGGGCGGTGGTGTGTTAGGGAGAGAGAAGAGGGGGGTTAAAGGTAGGGAGAGGAGGAGGGGGGGTTAGTAAGAGTTAGGGGAAGAGGGGAGTGGGAGGGAGGGACATAAAATAATAAAAGTATTGGTATAACTGACAATGTTGTCAATTCTAAAGTTACATAACACGCACTCATTGTAGTATTGCAAAGCGCGCACTCGTTTTGCAGTAATATAGCATGCACTCGTTTTGAATTAATATAGCAAGCGCGTATTTTGTTTAAATTCAAAAATGTATTACTGCCAATGATAAGGTCGAGCCTCCACCCATGCTGGTGTGGCATTCTTATGCCTATGTGTCTACTTCGAACTTTTCTTCAGATTCAACATGCCTATGCCTTGGAGTATTGTAAACCATGACTAATTGCGCATTATATTCAAATTTTCAATACGTTTTTGTTTAGCCTTTGGTTAGAGTATGCTCCACACCTCTATTTTTTATAAAATTTTAGAAATATATATATATATATTGCAGATTCCAAATAAGTAATTTTTAACAAGAATATATAGTTTTTTCTATCTTTTCTTATTTATCTTGTGTCATTACTCCTCAACTCAAAAAACACATTGTTAGTGTTTCATCCATAACTGGTTCCTTTCTCAACCATTTTGAAAACAAATTGTATGGTGCACTCTACCTCTACATGCTATAAAAAAACACCCACAATTGACATACATTTCTAGAGGTTTGATCACTTAGATAATTAAAAAAAAAATTAAAAAAATTATTTTTTATAATTGGAAAAATAGTCGTGCATTAGTATTATGTGTTCTCTATATGTCTACCATTTTTTGTATTTAGTCATTCAAAAAGTGTAGCCACAAAAACATATACCTTATAATTTGTCCCAAAAATAAAAAGTGTCGCTTAAAAAAGGTCTAACTTTAGATAGTTAAGAACATTTTCAATAAAAAAAAATTATATATTTAGAAAAATCATTCAATTTTCTACATTTCATCTTTTTCATTGTGTAAGTGTCTCAAAATATCCATATAAATTGATGGATAACTTTTTTCAATTTTCTATTTCATCTAACAAGTAAGAAGAGACTCTCATTAGTTTACACACACCAATAAATATTTTTGTTTCTAAATTTTTCTTTTTATAGCCTTCTAATGATGAAAGACATTGCCAGGTCGTGGCTCTTGTTTATTTATATCATTCCATCATAATTATTTATTTATTTCAAAAGACATTTTTTCACATTGCTTATACAAAATATAATTAGATATATAAGATATTTCACTACCTCCACACTCCAAATTTATAGAACTTTAAAATAATGAGCAAAATTATTTAAAAAAAAAAGTCAATATAAAGCATCTACCACATCTAAAACCATTGATACTCCTCCCGATCTCGATTCCCATCCAAATACACTGAATATGACTATTCAATCCATCTGTCATTCTGGAAGCATTCCACATGTTCTCACAGTCTCAATATATGAAGCATATATTTTAATAAAGAACGAGGGCAACGTGTAAAATGCACAAGTGCAATCTCGCGGTCATCCTGGCATCCTGAAATCGATAAACCCCAGACCTGCTCAATATGAGGGTGAAGCACGCTAATTACCAGGGATTCATACTGTTACACCAAGACTTGAGAAGCTAATGAGCGCTCGAAATTCCAATATCAAGAACCCGCGAAGCATGCCGAATCTGCGATTCTTGGGACAATAAAACCTAATTTTCTAAACCCAAAAAAGATATTGAACAACAAGTTTGATCTTCCTTGGTTTCACAGTAACTTCTGGTATAAGGGACGAGACGTGAAGCAACATCAAATCTTTGAATTATGTTTTGTGGATTAAATTTATAGCTGTACTTGCATCTTATTCCATAAAATCAGAAACAGAATATTTGACTTCTGGAAACCCTAGAAGGCTGCCGTGCTGAGGGTTCTCAATGTCAATTTATAAAATTATCTTCCTCAGATTTGAGCCTGAGGAATCGAATATTGGGCATGGTGGCCCATGTGCGATCTCAGTGGAAGACGCTGAATGTAGCTGTCTACCCTTTTTTTCCACTGGCCTCATATCTTTTAATGATCGCTCTTTTCCTTCTTGGGAATGTTGGAGGAAATTAAGAATCAAGGAAAATAAACCATGATGAACTGGAGATCAACATGGTTTTCTGTTTGGGTTTGTCTTGCATTGCAACTGTTAATGGTGGTCTGTTTTCTGATCATTGCATCTACAAAGAAAAAGAGGAATGAGAAGAAGAAAATGGAGTTGCCTCCAGGGCCTCCTGGATGGCCCATTGTTGGGAATCTCTTCCAGCTGGGGAAGAAACCCAACGAGTCTCTGTGTCGCCTTGCTGCGAAATACGGTCCTCTAATGACCCTTCGTCTGGGAATGAAAACAGCCATTGTGGTTTCTTCTCCCGCCATGGCAAAGGAAATTCTGAAGACAAATGATCAGATATTCGCGGGCCGGATCGTTATTCAGGCAGCCAAATGCCTTTCTTACCATGAAAATTCCATGATATGGTGCCAATATGGACCTCGTTGGCGTATGCTCAGGAAGATCTTCAACACCGAGCTCTTCAGCCAAAAGAGAATCGAAGCCTTGCAACATCTGAGGAGAGAGCAGGTGTCTCGCATGATTCGACTCATTTTCCAGGATTCCTGCTCCGAGATGGTGGATATTGGACAGATAGTTTTCCTTACCTCTGTTAACCTTCTGGGCAATATGATGTTCAGCGAAAACATGTTCGATTCGGAATCCAGGGACTCTGAAGAATTTAAGGAGATTATTTGGAGAATGATGGAGTTGGGAGGGAGACCTAATTTGGCAGACTTCTTTCCTTTCTTGGAACTGCTGGACCCTCAGGGTATACGGCGCAAAGTCACAGCGTGCCTTGCTAAGATCTACGCCCTGTTTGATAAGTTCATCGACGATCGTCTGGCAGCCAGATCCGGATTGACAAAAAACAATCATATTGATCAGACAATGATAAGAGACCAAGAGAAGGATTTCCTGGATATATTGTTGGACTCCAGAAATAGCAGTACCGCTACTACTGTTAGCGACGATACGGCTGATCAGTTCAACATGCAAGGCATAAAATCCGTGTTGCTGGTAAGCTCTCTCCAACGCCCGTTTAATATCAGACTTAATTATGCACTTTCATTTAAGTTTTTGAATATTTAATTTAATTTAAGGTTTGAGAAGATATGCATTATCTATGAACTAAACAAAATTAATATAACCCAAATTAAAACTAACTTTTATGAATTTCATAGCAAAAAGTTGGTCTATTCCTAAAATTTTATGGCCGAAAGGGTTTGCCATCTTACTGAGTCTGTGAGAGTTGAGGATTAAAATCACTTTCTCTTAGAGTAACTTGGTTCCACCCACATTAGATCTGTATTTCATAATATTTGTTACAATACAAAGCTTACACCCACATTAAATTTGTGTTTCATAGTATTTGTCACAATACAAACTTTTATAACTTCCTAACTTGTCAAAACTATAATGACCTTGGAATGTTTCTTGGTAAGCTTTTTGAGTTTATAAACAGATTTTATAGAAAACCAAGTATTTTCAGTATATTGGTTTCAGTGGACCGTTAAAATCATCTTCATCAGTTTACCAATATGACATTCATATTTTTTATTTCAATTAATATAAATTTTATTCACTAGACACTGTAGTTATATTTTGGTGGTATTTTAAAATATTTTTAGTAGAAGGATTTACTTGGTTGATAGGACAAGTTAATAAGTTGTGAATTCAAGTAAATACGTTTCGTTTTGTTTGCATATTATACATATGATAATGTAGCATAATGTATTATCACAGATTTTATCATAATTTTCTTACTGAATTTTTAATATTTAATTTTACAAAACTATAATTTATTTCTGTATTATTTCATTTCCAACTTCATAGCATTTATTATCATTCCTATAACATAGAATAGAAAACTTCAAACCTTCTGTGACATGTTCTTCACATCTAATTATTATTAAAATCAAATTTATAAAATAGAAAAACGTCAACCTTCTATGACATGTTCTTGAAATCTAATTACTATTTGAGATCCAAATATTGGAAGAAAGAACAACCTCCACTTTGTCACGATGATTAAATGTGATGGTAATATATGTATGCATGGAATCACCTACTTGATATAGGGATACAATGGATATTAAGAGGGGTGAGGACTTGAAATATAATATTTAAATATTATAAACTTTATAATATTTATTTCTTCAATAGGATTTGTGGGTTAAAAAAGCACAAGGTTAATGATAAGTGTACAAATATGGATTCCTTTGAAAAAATAATATAACATATTTTAAATTTTGAATTGTTAATTTATTTATTAAATAAAAGTGGTAAGTTTACAAACATATATATTAATAATAGAGATATTAATATAAAATATTTAAAAACTCAAATTATGAATCATATTTACTTATTAATTAACCTAAGTATTAATATAAAATATTTAAACACTCAAATTGTGAACCATATTTATTTATTATTTATAGCATTTGTAGGTTCACAAATATTTAGGTGACCTACAAATATTTAGGTTGATGTATGTATATTGAATTATTACAAGTGTTTTTAATCAATAATTCTATGTGAGAAAAATAAAGTAAACTATATAGAACTCAAACTATAAACTTTAATATTTATTTATGGAATAGGATATAAAAGTTCAATGAAGTTCATGGTGGGGTGTAATGGATGCTCTCAGGTAGTGTATATCAATTGCTGCAAACTTCAATATTTGCTTATTTAATAGGATTTATAAATTCAAAACTAATATGAAAGATAACATGGTGGCCTATATAGTAATTTTTATGTGAAAAACCATATAAAATATTTATCAAAATTCAAAATACAAACTTTAATATTATAAACTTTATAAACAAGTATTTATAAATTCAAACCTAATACTGAAAGATAACATGGTGGCTTATATAGTAATTTTTATGTGAAAAAACATATAAAATATTTATCAAAATTCAAAATACAAACTTTAATATTATAAACTTTATAAACCTTGATAGAGTACATTTTATGAAACTTGACATGATGAATGATGAGAAGTGGAATATTCCTATATGAAAAAATAGATAAAATATTGAAAAAACTTAAACTGAAAATTTCATTATTTATTAATAATTAAATGAGATTTGTAAGTTTAAAAACACTCAAATGATGGTATGATGGTAGGTTGAGTACATCATTAACTTTTATTTGAAAAAACTTAAATAAATATTTGGAAAACACAAAATGCAAACTTGGATATTTTTTGTAATAAAACTTCTAAATTTATAAAAAGTAAGGAAATGATAAAAGTATGATACATGTTAACAATTTTTAAGTGAAAAAAACCACAAAATATCAAAATATCTAAATTACAAATCTTGATATTTATTTATTAAATAGGATTTGTAAATAAAAAAATAATGAATTAGTAATATAATAACTGAGATATAATGTTTTAAAGAAAATAAAATAAAATATGAAAGAAAACAAATTATAAATATACAATTTTTATTACTTAAAATTTATAAATAAAAATAATATTTTTTTCAAAATTATAAAATTATAAGTTAAAAACAAACAAAATTAATAGAAAAATTACATTATTTAATTAAAGATTATGTAAAATATGACAAATTTTCAAACTAATAGGATATTGTCTAAAAAGTAAAGTTCATCTCTAAAAAAGATAATTATGTTTAAGAAATGAGTTAAATAAAATAAATTCATTGAAGTAAGCAGTGGACTCGATCAATAACTGATGGCATTAAAATATTAAGATAGGGTGAAAAACTTTTAAAAATAATATTTATGTTTAAGAAATGAATTAGAAAATGATATTCATGTTTAAGAAATGAGTTTTAAAAAAAATCATTATAGTAAGAGAGGGAGCACATCAATAACTCTTATATAAAGAGGATGATATTAAAATATTAAGATGAAGTAAAAAAAATAACATTCATATACTTAAATAACAAGACATAGCCTCTAATACTAACATTTATAACACTAACATTTATAGAGTTAAATAACGATATATATACATAGTGTTTATGTAGCTAATATAAATATTCTATAATATACTATTAGTATGTGTATATTTATTTAATGTAATTATTTTAATGAGTGTGTTGATAAGTTATTAGTTGTTTGTGAATATTGAAATTGACATAGTCAAAATAGACTAGTAAAAAAGACGTTAATTGTTTGTAAATGTCAAAATTGACATTAAATTTAATTTAGAGGTTTAGTCATTTAGTTATTTTGATTTATTTTAATTTAGAGGTTTAGTTATTTAGCTATTAAGTTGTTATTATTTGAGATTTGGGGTGGACTATGACTTATGCTTTTTTATCTATGAAAGAGGATGAGACAAGTGTATTGTCCAAATTCATTATATGACATTAGTTTAAAATTCGAAATAAACAATTATATATATGTATATAGTAGCTGGTGAATGGATTATTGCTGGTAGCCATGCATAGATAACTTGTGGCTGATGAATAGATAACTTATACCTCATAAAAAGATAACAAAAAATTCATGATAGATAACTAGAAGAATGTGAAATTATATATATATAATTGTAAATTGATAAATAAATAACATGAAATTATATATATATATATATATATATAATTGTAAAATAATAAATAAATAACATGATAACATGTTACTAGTCATAACTCAAACTAACCCCTTTAATTTAAATAGATAAATATAAGAAATACTAAAAAAAATTCAAATTATCTATCAAGATGATCAGCCTAGTTTAGTTACTTACAAATCTTAGAAAATATATGGTTGATGAAGTAAATGGAATAGAATGTTATGTGGTGTCTGCCTTTTCTTCCTATTTCTACAACTTCCTCTTGTAATCTGCTTCAGATTTTCACAAATACCTCTAGTAATTTGTTTCCTAATTGATTGATTGATGCATTAAGGACATGTTTCAAGCTGGAACACATGTGACTGCTACTACAATCGAATGGGCAATGGCAGAGCTCCTTCGTAAGCCAGAGACACTAAAACGGGCCCAGGAAGAAGTGCTCCGAGTGGTGGGTTGCGAGAGAAAAGTAGAGGAAGATGACATCGAACGCCTGCCTTACCTGCATGCAGTGTTGAAGGAGGTTTTGAGGTTGCACCCGCCGGCTCCTCTTCTTTCCAACAGAGCAGATGCCCCTTGCCAAATCGCAGGCTTTTTTGTTCCGAAGCACACCCAGACGATCATTAACATGTGGGCGATGGGACGAGATCCCAATGTATGGACTCAGCCTCTTGAATTCCTTCCTCAGCGATTCTTGCAGCAAACGCCTACAGTTCCAGCTATAGATTACAGAGGACACAACTTCGAACTCATTCCATTTGGAGCAGGAAGGAGGATATGCCCAGGTCTCCCCCTCGCCCATCGTATACTTCATCTCATTCTGGCTTCTCTTCTTCACTCCTTCGACTGGTCTCTTCCTCCTGAGCAAGCGCAAACACAATTAGACATGACTGAAAAATTTGGACTCTCACTGCAGAAAGCTTCTCCCTTGAAAGCAATCCCCACTCCTCGCTTATCATCCCATCTCTATTGATATTCTCGATCCTAGCCTCAGAGGTCTTGTGCGTAAAATAATGAAGTCATATCTGTATTTAAGCTGGGATGATATGGAACCTGCTCCTGTAATCTTTGATGGATACGACAGATCATTTTTTCCACGAATGTTGAATTTATTATTGAATTAGAAACAACCTAGTTTGGAAATTTATTTCACGATCTTATTTGTCGCAATGGCTCATGCATGCCTGGTTTTGGTTTTTAATTGAATATAATGTAAAATCAATATTTTTTCATCCTTTTGTAATGCATGATTATTTATTTATAGTAATTTTAAAATTTTTTAATTTATTTATTTTTCATATTTAATTTAGTTTTATATTTATGATTATTATCCAAAACTTAATTTTACTATCCAAATTCAGAATGCATTAATCCTCTTTGTAATCCTCCTTTTTTTCTTTCTAATTTGATGTTGGTATTTTTGCATTTTTGAAGTGCTATTTTGTAAGAATTAATCTTTTTTTTTCTTTTTTCTTCTAACATGTTATACCTTCAAGTAACATTTTAATGTAATTTTATTTAAACTTTGTTTATGTGATGAAAACTAATAATTTTAACACAAATTCATTTTAGTATATAATATGATCTAAGTATCTAAGTTATACAAGCATGAAGTTAATTGACAGAAATATGACTTTAGGCAGTAATAGGTCATCTTTAAGAAGACATGTGACCAATCTTGAGGAGGGAGCTAGTTATTTAGGTCTTAAAAGCTCTATGCAATAGAGGAAAAAAAGAGAGATAGCTGAGAAAAGAAACAAAAAGCAAAAGAAGAGTTCCAAGAGATCACCAAAGGTGTAGGCTCTAAGATAGAAAAATAATAACATAGAGCTCCTGAAGACTCAGGTTCTGGAAATGACTAAACTTTAACTGAAGATTGGTGATAACTTGGAGCTGAAGACAATGAAACATAAACTCAGAAATTTGGGCGAGGGGGTGAAATTTTTGCAGACAATGAAGTCTCATTTCCTAAGGCTGGGTGGTGTTTGACTCTCAACTTCAAGATTCACCCAAATTACAGATATGTTCATTATGACACTAACTTCTTGATGTTTATAGCTATGGAAAGAGTCTTCTGTTTATATGTTAGTTTTACTTTATAAACATGTATATGTATTAAAAATCAAAAGTGAATATTCCAACGTTTCAAATTTATTTGCCTTAATGTATCATATATTCTTTATGGCTGTTTATGTGGGTATTTTCCACCACTCTAAAAATTATAATAATATACAGATTGAACCACGAGTTTAGCTACAAGTAGCAAACCCTAACTTAAAACCCTGAAAGCAAACAAATCCTGATTTAGTTTGCTGAAGTAAAGAATGTTGCAATGACTGCGAATACAGACCATACTAAAACATAATAGAAGTGTTTCTTTTATAAATTTTAGTTAACAGAATAAATATAGGAATATATATATATATATATATATATATATATAATGTTGAACGCAAACAACAAAACAAAGAGACTATGGAAGCATGTAACTAGAAATACCCTTTACTTATATTTTGAAGAAATTCTGGAAACAATCCAACAATTTTATGAACCCACATTCGTATTAAACAATATCTACATAAACATTGTACGGTTTTTAATATTTAAAAAGAAAGAGGTCTACGACCCCATTAAGTTTATTAAATTACAGTAAAAAAGTAACATCAACTTAAAAACCCAGCTCCACATCCTTGTGCGAATACCAAAACTTCCATGCTTAACCATTTTTGCAGTCAAATGTGGAATGAACGATGTGCGTCTCCATTGCCCAAGTAGAACGGGAACGTCACAGAGGCTAAACCAGAGACTTACCCGTAGATACATCGAAATCTTCCTCAACCACATCATATTTGCTAGCGAGGGATGTGGCAAAAACAACCAGTGGTAAATGTTAGTTCTTTGTATGTCAAAAACTTAATAATGCAGGACCACGAAACTTGTTAAGACTTGGACAAAGTAAACAAAGCTTTGCTTTTCAACATTGTTGATACCGCCGCGAAATACAACTACGGATTGCAAGGAAATGAAAAAACTCATTACCATCATTAAAGCACAGTTCCATAGACAGATCCTTTGTTCAGAGGAAATTACTCCTCGCTGGTATGTTACAAACTAAACAACACATCATCGACAACCATGGATCCGCCAAGCAAAACTCCCACTGCCAGTCGAGCAGTGAGTGGTAAAGTACAGTAAAAAGTGTTGGGTAGGGTAAAACCTTGTTCGAATACCGGAGTATTAAAAGTGAAAGACAAATGTTCTCCATCACAGACCTCGGGAAAGTATTTTCACATGTTGTGTGCTAAAACCTTGGATTAAGACCTTTTAAACAAAACTTCTACAATATTATCATTATAGTTTACCACACTATTAAGGGACCATAGGGTTAACTCTTACTGATGTTTATATTGCACCAAAGATAGTTGAGAAATGTAGAGTTCTAAAAGAAAAACAAACATTTTCATGGTTGGTACAATTACCAACATGAGTAAAAATAAAATTTATAGAGATGGTAACATATTGTAGGCTTACTTTTAATGAAATTGACACAATAGTCAATTTAAATATACTTTATTTAGGATCATATGGCATATTAATCAGTTTAAATCTCAGAAAACCATTATTAATTATTTGCATAAAAAAATTTATTGTATTGATGATGAAAGAAAACACCATACCATAAAGGGAGTTTATAGACCTATAACTACAAGGAAAATATTAGTGGTATAACTCAAGAAGTGTATTAGGAAGGGATGCCAACTATATGTCAATAAAATTGTGGAAGTTGAAACTAAATAATAAAAAACAGAATTGGAACAATTCCCTATTCTTAAGATATTCCAAGATGTATTTCCCTCAAGATATACCAGAATTACCTCCTACCAGAGATTTGGACTTTACTATAGATTTGATGCATGGGTCAACACCTGTATCTTGAGCTCTTTATCTTATGAGTATTCCAGAATTGACGGAATTAAGAATGTAATTCCAGAAATTATTAAACAAGATATATATTCTGCAGAGTGTATGACCATATGTAGCACCAATTTTGTTTAAAAAAAAAAGAAAGATGGCACTTTCAGAATGTGTATAGATTATAAGTAGGTAAAAAAATGACAATTAAAAACAAATACCCATTATCGGGAATTGATGACCTATTTGATCACATTGGTGGAGCCAAAATATTCTCCAAAATTGCTCTTAGGTGAGGTTATCATTAAGTACGGCTTTCCAAACAAGATATGGACATTATGAATTTGTGGTGATGACTTTTGGGATGACTAATGCCCCTGCAACATTTATGAATATAATGAACAATGTGCTAAGTAAATCCTTGGATAAATTTGTGTTGGTGTTCATTGACGATATTTTAATTTATTCAAAGAATGAGAAAGAACATGAGGAACATTTACAAAAAGTTTTGAAAATTTTGAGAGAACATGAGTTGTATGTGAAACTTAGTAAGTGTGATTTTTATAAAAAAAAAGTTCAATATTTGGGACATGCCATTTTAGAAAAAAGGGGTAGCAACTGATCCTACTAAGATTAAGGTTATTTTAGAATGGACAGTACTAAAGGATGTACATTATTGACAGTATATTACTACAGGTTTATCAATTTTTTTTCCAAAATAGCTCACCATATAAAAAGCCTTCAAAAGAAAATTGTTCGATTTGTATGGAGTCAACAATGTCAAGAAATTTTTTATAAACTAAAACATTCGTTGGCAACAACACCTATATTAAAAATTGTTGATCCAAGTAAATATTTTATAGTATGCACTAATGCAAGTAAATAAGGTTAAGGAGGGGTTTTAACTTAGGAGGGTCATGTAATTTGTTATGAGTCCATAAAGTCGTAGGAACATGAAAATAATTATGTGGTACATGACATGGAGTTGACAACTATCATCCATGTCCTTAATATTTGGCGACATTATTTGGTGGGAAAGAAATTTATGATGTTAATAGATAATATCGGATTATAATACTCATTTGATCAGAAAACATTGAATGCTCGACAACCGAGATGGCTCGCATTTCTAAGGGAGTATGGTTTTGAAATTAGACATATAAAAGGAAAATAAAACATAGTAGTAGATGCATTGAGCCGACAACAACATGAATTGCACACTGTATTAATTAGCGGATATGAGTCAGAATTCAAAAATACGTTGAAAACAGTATCAAGTAGTGATTCTGAATATAAAAAAATGATGGAAAAATGCATCCACGGATATGGTAATACTAGGGATAATATGTATCAAATTGATATAGAAGGATATTTGTGCTTTAAAAATCAAATTTATGTGCATAATCAATCTAACTTAAAGAAAATAATCTTCAAATTATTGCATGATAATCCTTGTGCAGGACATACTGGGTATCAAAATAATTTAACATCTTTAAAGAAATATTTTTACTGGCCAAATATGAAGAAGGACGCAACGGAATATGTAGCTAGGTGATCTACTTATCAACATGCTAAAGTTGTTCATCAACATACAGCTGAATTATTGCAGCCTATGCCCATTCTCGAATGGAAATGGGAAGTTATAATCATGGATTTCGTAACAAGGCTACCCAAAACAAAAAGACATAATGAATCTATTATAGTGGTAGTAGATAAATTGAGCAAGGAAACACATTTCATACCCCTAAAATCAACTTACAAAGCTATAAAAATTGTTGACATATTTATGAAATATATTTTCAGAATTCATGGAATATTGAAAACCGTTATCACAGATCAGGACGCAAAATTTACCTCAAACTTCTGGACATCTTTATTTAAAGGTATGGATACCAAGTTAAATTTCAGTACAACATACCATCCTCAAACAGATGGACAAACTGAACAGGTAAAGTAGATATTAGAATATATGCTAAGGTTGTATGTAATGAATCAACCAAGTAAATGGGAGGATTATATCCATTTAGTAGAATTTGCATATAATAATAGTTATCAATCTTCTCTCCAAATGAATCCTTTTGAAGTACTGTATAGTAGACGGTGTAAGGTACCCTTGAGTTGGGGTAATTTGGACTATAGAATTGTGTTAGGACTAGACATGTTAGCGCAAATGGAAACAATGGTATGACAAATAAAGCAAAACTTAAAGGCAACACACAACAGGAAGAAAAGTTATGCGGACATAAAGAGAACAACTAAAGAAGACAATGTCGGGGAACATGTATTCCTAAGATTCAAACCAAAGAAAAGTACTTTACGGGAAAGTTTATATGAAAAAAAATCTTCCATATATGTAGGACCTTTTGAAATACTAGCTAGAGTAGGGTCGGTAGCATATCAATTAGCTCTACCTCCTTATATAAGAGTTCACGATGTTTTTCATGTTTCTTTATTAAAAAAGTATAGAGCTGATCAATCTCATATCATTGATTGGAATAATGTAAAGGTGGGATCAAAGGGCGAATTTCACACATAACCAATGTGCATCCTAGAGAAGAGACAGGTTGTGCTTTGAAAGTGAACTATCATACAAATTAACATAAAATGGAAACATTACGCACCAGAGTAAGCTACATGGAAAGAAGAGGAAATTATGAGACAAGTTTACCCTATTTTATTTCAAGATTATAATAAGACAATTTAAGCACCGAGGACCATGCAAAGCTTTAGGAGGGGAGGATTGTAATACCCCTTCGTAACACTTTAAAGTAGATTTATTTAAACATTGTTTATGTAGTGAAAAATAATAATTTTAGCATAAATTCATTTTAATATAATATGATTTGAGTATGGAAGTTAGAAAATCATGCAGTTAATTGACATAAATTTGAATTTAGGCGGTAACTAAATCTTCAACCATCGTTACGAAGACAAGTGGATAGTCTTGAAGAGGCAGTTAGTTATTTAACTATTAAAATCCCTAGGCAAGAGAGGAAAAAAAAGAAAGAGAGAGGGGGGGGGGGGGGAAAAAGGGAAAAAAAAAGGGGGGGGGGGGGGGGGGGACAAAAGGAAAAGAAGAGCTGTGAGGGATCACCAAGTAAGATGCAGGATCTAAGATAGAAAAAGAATAACACAGAGATGTCACTGAAAATCTGAAGGTGTTAGGCTCTGGAACAAAACCGACAGTGAACTCCTGAAGAGTTAGGTTCTAGAAATGACTAAATTTTAACTAAAAACTGGTGGTAAGTTGGAGGTAAAGAAAGTGAAACCTAAACTCAGAAATATGGGAAAGGGGGTGGAATATTTGCAGACAATGAAGTCTCAATTTTACTAAGGTTGGATGGTGTGTGACCATCAACTTCCAGATTCAGGAAAATTACAGATATGTTCATTATGACACTAACTTCTTCATGTTTATAGCTGTGGGAATATTTTTTCTGTTTATATGCTAACTTTACTTTATAAAAAGATTATATATATATATATATATATATATATATATATATATATATAGATAGATAGATAGATAGATAGATAGATAGATAGATAGATAGATAGATATATTAAAAATCAATACTGAGTATTCCAGTGTTTCGAATTTATTTACCTTTAATGTATCATATATTCGTTATGGTTGTTTATGTGGGTATTTTCCACCTTAAACCCTAAAAATTAGAATAATATATAAACAAAACCATCAGTTTAGCTACAAGTAGTAAACCCTAACTTAAAACTATCAAAGCATTATTCCACCTTAATACCATTGCCATACACCTAGGACATATTTTCATTAGTCCGATGCTTATGTTATATGGTCCAAAACCAGATTGTGTCGGTTAAACTTGGTTCCTATGGTGTTTTGGACTCATAAATGCACCCAAGCACGCTCATTTGATCATTCTTGTTACACATGATGTAACATCCATAGTTGGATATTCTCAATTAACTTGGAATGAACCTATAATTTATGAAATAACCCACATATCCATAGATATAAAATGATGTATAAATTGATAGATAAGTGATAAGTGATAAGTTACAATTGAGGGTCAGCTATTTATATTTTGGCGAAATACCCTTTCATTAAGAGTCATGTCTTTTTATATAAAAGACATTATTAAAGTTTCTTATTTATTATTATTATTATTATATATATATATATATATATATATATATATATATATATGTTGATGTTTATTATGATTGTTATTATTTTATTATTGTTTGTTGTTATTATTTAAGTTTGTTACAATGCCTTCCCCTTAAGGGAAGCTTTGTCCTCAAAGCTTCGTTGACACCAACGTCTGATTTGCTTGAACTATCATCTTTGGATATTTTGCGACACTTGATGAGATAAGAGGATACAAGTTATGGATTCCCCAAGAGAATTGTCACATCATATCTATTGTGGTTCATCCTAGATCTATTTTGATTGGACCTCTAAGATTGTTTTGGAAAATGGGTAGTCTCAATTGTTGATTAGTATGTCAAACTGTTTGCTTGTCAACATAACTCTTTTGTGAATGCTCATTTTGACCCTGTCGTTGGTAAAAAACGACAATTATAATTGGGATGTCTGTAAGGTGTATGTGTTGTTTTTTTTCTTCCTTTTTAACTACGAAGAGGACTGCCTTCACTTCCTCGAATTGACTTTGTTTTTCAGAGAGTCTGAATGCTTCTCTCTCGATTTGCACTATTTTGTTCTCCATTAGATTGTTTTTACTTTGAATCCTCTCGAACCTTTTGTCTTGCGACTTTTTTTCCTCTTTTAACTTCTCGATTTCTTTCTCTAGTTCTTGATTAAGATTTAGAATACATTGATTTTCTTCTTGTTTTTCTAAGAATTTTTTGATGTCTTCATTCAAGATGGCTTCCTTCTAGGTACTCTTTGACTTCTTGATATCCGTAACTAATAATTTATTATGATATATTAATCGGTATATTTCTTCAGTATTAATTGTTAATGTGTTATAGACTTTTGTGTTAGAATAATCAACCCATAGTTAGCTAACTTAGACATTAATTAATCCAATTTTTGTCTTATTTGCCTAGTTTCCATATTCCACCTTATGCAAGTTGTCCTCCACATGTCCAAAGTGGTCAAACTTGCTAAATTTGAGTCATGGAGTGCTTAGGAAACCACTTGGAATCAAATCTACTTTATTCCTGGCCTTCCTATCACATGTCTACTTTTTCTGCTTTATTTCCTGCTTTTTCTAAGTTTTAAGGCAATTGGGAAAGTTTGACTAGGTGAAGTTAACTTGTTTTTTGTCCTCATCATCCTCCACTCTTTTCTCCTAAGAAAAGCATGTATGAGTTGTCCTTCCATCATCTATTAGCTTGCCTAATTTATTTTTCCAATTCGTGAGCTCCTAGACAGATTTGGAAACTACTTTATGCACCTATGGGGGATTTGCTTAGATTTAGTAAGCCTGCTTTTGACCAAATTCGAATGGCATCCTTATGCATTCGAATCTCTCATGTAATTATTTATTTTGGTAGCTTATGACTTCACAGGGTTGGCTAGTGTACACTTATTCAATACAGATTAGTGTTCTGCTCCATATTCAGTCTCCTTTGTGTGTAATTTGCATGTGTAATTGGCAATTTTCGTGAGTGTAATTGTTCTAACACCTAGGTTCAATTTCCACATGGTATCAGAGACTTTGCAAATCAATTTCTCTCATTCCAATTTGTTATTGCAGGTTCGACATCATTGACTAGGAGCATTCTGCTGACTGAAGGGACAATTTCTAAGCTATGGATCAATCTTAGAAGATCATCTTGACTCCATTTAACTTCTTTGAATGGAAAGTAGATATGGAGCTACTATTGAGAGCGAAAGGCCTCTACATAGTGACTATGGAAACAGAAGCAGATCCCAATGTAGCTACAGAGAAAATTAAATGGCACAACAGGAGGGATGAGGCCTATGGTCTCCTGTGTCTGAGCATATCCAGAGACCTCCTTTTCCATCTTGATGGATTAACATCACCAAATGAAGTATGGGAGAAGATTGTTGAGCTTTTTGGTAAGACAGATGAGATGAGGGGACATCAAATTGAAAATGAATTGATCTCCTTGAGTCCCAATAGCTTTGAATCCTTGCAACTCTATTTTTCCAAGTTCAAATCCCTTGTTTTGCATCTAAAACAGTGTGGGATCGAAAATAAGGAGGAGCAACTGGTTTTTTCCATACTCTCGAAGCTTGTCCCTGACTATTCAGTGTTTGTCTTGACCTTCCATGCCACAAATTTGACAGCTCAAGCCTAGAAAATGCCTAGCCTTGCAGATTTCATGGAATCTCTCACACAAGAACAAGATAAATTGGCGATGATGGGCACCATCAAACCTTCCAAAGACCAAGCTCTGGTTGCTGGATATTCGAGGGTGGATTCAAAAGGCAAGAAGAAAGCTAAGAAGTCACCTAATCAAAAGAGAGACAAGAGCAAGTCTCCAGAGGAGCCCCAAGGTTCCAAGAAGAACCCCCAGAAGAAGAAGAAAAAAGGAGAAATGAGAAAGTGTGCATATTGCAGTAAGGGAAATCATTCTGAAAGCTCCTGCATGAAGAAGCAAATTGACATGTTGACCCAACTCTTGGAGAAGAATGGCATCTCCCTTCCTGATAGCTCAAAGAAGAGGGAAGGAGGATCAAATTCAGAAGACAAAGAGAGAGTTCATGCATTGGTTGCTAGCACATCAAGCTCACCTAGTTTCATCATTGATTCTGGAGCTTCAATACATATGGTTTCGATGAAGGAGGCATTCACCTCACTTGACATGTTGAAAGGTCCACCAATAGTACTGGGAGATGACTCTCTCACTGAAAGTTTGGGCAAAGGGAAGATTGATCTTGACCATGGTAATTTTAGCAATGTATTGTATGTTCCAGGTCTTTCCTCTAACCTCTTATCAGTGTATCAGATGACCCACATAGGGTCTCCAAAGAAGGTCATATTCTCCCCTGATGAAGTTGAGATCACAGATATCTCAAGTGGTAAAGTCATTGCAAAAGGAGTTGCAAATTACACTTCGAAGGTATACATGTTCTCACACTTCCTACCCTACTCAAACCCCTCTTCTCTTCTGATTCATGATAATGAGGCGAGCAAGATTTGGCATGAAAGATTTGGCCACCTTAATTACAAGTATCTTTCTTATCTTAGTGAAAAATAAATGGTCATAGGTGTTAGTTTTTCATCAAATAAGCTAGCATTATGATCTTAGGATCTTTTCACTGAGAGAATAACAAGCACAACAATAAAACATAAGCACATCACAAGAGACAAGAGACACAAAGAGTTTTCCTCAGGGAAACCATAAAGGAGAAAACCCCGCAACTTCCTTAGAGATAGAATCAGCACCAAAATAGTAAGAGATCTCCCAAAAACAGCAGTAGTCTTCTTCTTCTGTCTAGTCCCAGTATTTCCTTCTTCACTAGTGCGCCACACTTGAGTGAGTGAGTGATGTGTAGTACAAGTGATAAATAGAGAGACTCTCACTCTCTATTTATATTCTTCCGTTCACTTGAAGTGCACTAAATCATGTCAGCCCAACTAACAATTACTTACTAGAGCCTACACCTTAATTAGTGTATAATAACCCTAGTGCCTCAAAACTATGGGGACTTACACAATGACTTGACAAGACTTGTTTACATTATTAATCCTCCCGATCGGAACATCGGGGCATGGCAATATGACTCAAATACATAATAGAAACATCCTGGAATAAGCATCGGGTTACAAATATATAAGATACATAGAAGAATACATTCTGAAGTTACATATACATCAACACTCCCTCTTAACTAGGAAGGTATTCTTTCGACACAATTTTCATCACTGGTCTTCTTCTCTGTATCAGCTAGATCATCTCGTCTTCAAATCATCTTCATCTTCAATTCATATTCGTCTGATCTGGATCATCATCACTGGACTGTATCTGGATCATCTCTCGATCTGGATCATCACTGCTAGATCATCATTACTGGATCTCGATCATCACTCGATCTAGATCATCCCTAGTGCTATCTCATGATTCTTCTCATCACAGGAAGTTCTACAGAGCCATTCCTTTTTCATACTGGATGTATCATCTTAGAGCCAGTCCTTTTTCATACCAGATGAGGA
>LPNX011206611.1:0-84166 GCA_001517045.1 Pseudotsuga menziesii | reverse complement strand
CTAGTCCTTTTTCAAACTAGATGAGTCTTCCCAGAGCTAGTCCTTTTTCAAACTAGATGAGGCATCTACACAGAACTAGTCCTTTTTCAAACTAGATGAGTATTCCCAGAGCTAGTCCTTTTTCAAACTAGATGAGGCATCTTAGAGATGGTCCTTTTTCAAACAAGATGAGGCATCACAGAGCTGGTCCTCTTTCAAACCAGATGTGTCTTCCCAAAGCTAGTCCTTTTTCAAACTAGATGAGGCATCTTAGAGCTGGTCCTTTTTCAAACCAGATGAGGCATGACAGAGCTGGTCCTCTTTCAAACCAAATGTGGCATCCACATATACCTGACTATGGAAGGAACCAATCCTCTCACCATGTCACAACTCTTACATCCGACCATGGAAGGAACCAATCCTCTCACCATGTCGGAATGGCATTGCACTTACATCTGATCATGGAAGGAACCAATCCTCTCACCATGTTAGAATGGCATAGCACGAACACATCACTTCCTCTTGGGAGGAACCTCGATCTGGAGAACACCAAGTCTCTCTCTAAAGTACTCGAACTTCAGCCTAGCCAATGGCTTCATCAATACATCAGCTATATGTTCCTCCATCGCAATATACAGGAGCTTCATTGCTCCTCTCTGCACCATATCCCTGATATAGTGATACTTGATCTCAATGTGCTTTGACTTGTCATGGAACACTGGATTCTTTGACAACTTCACGCAAATCTGGTTGTCGCAATGTATACAAGTAGCATCTAACTAGAGATCAAATATATCAGACAGTAGCTTCTGCAGCCATACTGCCTCACAACTAGCTGAACAAGCTGCGACATACTCTGCTTCAGCTATACTCAATGCCACACAGGATTGCTTCCTGCTAAACTAAGAGATCACACATGATCCCATACTAAAGCAACATCCTGAAGTACTCTTCATGTCAATGGCACTGCCTGCCCAATATGAATCAACATAACCCTCTAGGTTAATCTTTTGATTCGCATCATACTTGAGCCCATAATCAACTGTACCCTTCAGGTACCTCAGAATATGCTTTACAGCAGTCAAGTGAACACTTCTCTGATCTGTCAAGTACTGACTCAAGGTGTTCATAGCAAAGCAAATGTCTGGTCTCGTATTCGTCAGGTACATCAATGACCCAATCATCTGACGATACATCGTAGCATCAACCGACTCTGATGAAGCATCACTCAATGGCTTCAGGTTCGATGCCATAGGTGTGTCCATAGCCTTGCAATCCATCATCCCAAACCTCTTCAAGATCTCTACTGCATACTTCCCTTGTCCAAGGAAGATTCCATCTGTACTCTGCCATACCTCCATACCTAGAAAGTAATGCATCATCCCCAAGTCCTTCATTTCGAACTGGGCAGCAATCTTTCTCTTTGTATCAACAATGAACTCATCTGAACCTGTCACAAATAGATCATCTACATACAGTAGGAGTATCACTGGGTTGCCATCTTCAACCTTGTAGTAAAGGTTGGAATCTGCTTTACTCTTGGTAAAGCCCAAACTGGATAGAAAGCTGTCAATTCTGCTGTACCAGGTCTTGGGTGCCTGTTTCAAACCATACAGGGATTTCTTCAATCTGCATACATGAGACTCTCTGTCATGTGTCTCAAAACCGAGTGGCTGTTCTACATACACTTCCTCTTCTACTAAACCATCCAAGAAGGCAGTCTTGACATCCATCTGGTGTATCTTCCATTTCATCACTGCTGCCAGAGCAAGTACCGATCTGATGGAAGTGTATCTGGCTACAGGTGCAAAGGTCTCTTCATAGTCTATTCCCTCTTTCTGAGAGAATCCTCGAGCTACAAATCTGGCCTTATACTTTTCAATGCTACCGTCTGCAGCATGCTTGATCTTGTAGATCCATTTGGAAGTTACAACTGACTTCCCTTTTGGTCTTGGGACAACATCCCAAACATCATTCTTCATGATCGATTGATATTATTCGATCATAGCATCCTTCCACTCTTTCTGTTCTGCTGCCTCTTCATAACTGGAAGGTTCTTTATCAATGAAATCACATAGTAAAGATACATACCCAGAATTGGATCTGGTTCTCTTTCTTTCTCTGTGATTTTCTTCTGGAGCCCCATATCTTTCCGCACCTTGGATAAGTTCACATACCCAAGCAGGTTTCCTCTTATGAGGATTCTTCTCTAGAGGTGGATATATATGTCTTTGTGGTTCCTCGAACTCTCGATCTTCTTCTTGAGCTTCTTCGTTCATGACTGTATCATGAATCTTGGGTACTTCTGCTTCTTCAGGTTCTTCAGCAGGACTCTTTCTGGATTTGTTGTAAGCTATGCCTTCATCAAATGTTACATCCCTACTGAAGTCAATCTTCTTGTATCCTAAAAAATAGATTCTGTAAGCCTTCGAGCTTTCAAAGTATCCCACAAATATGCCCTTCTTTCCTGAAGGATCCAATTTTGTTCTCTTTTCTTTTGGAATGTGGATGTACACAAGACAGCCGAATATTCTGAGATGGCTGACTTCTAGTTTCTTGCCGGAGAAGACTTCTTCAGGAGTCTTGTTCTCAAGTACTCTATGTGGAGTACGGTTCTGTACATACACCGCTGTTCTGGCAACTTCTGCCCAAAGATGCATGGGCAGATCCTGATCATGAAGCATAGCTCTTGCAGCTTCCATGATAGTTCTGTTTTTCCATTCTGCAATTCCATTCTGTTGTGGATTATAAGGAGTGGACAACTCCCTCTTAATCCCTCATTCTTTGCATAGCTCCTTGAATTCATTCGAAGTGAATTCTCCACCATTATCTGAGCAAATGGTCTTGATCTTCTTTTCAGTATGGTTTTTGATAAAGGTTTTGAATTCCTTGAAATTACTGAATACTTCATCTTTGCTCTTCATAAAGTAAATCCATGTCTTTCTAGAAAAATCATCAATAAAAGAAACATAGTATGCATACCTGCTTAGTGAGTTCGATGACATAGGACCACATACATCAGAGTGGATGATTTCTAGAATACCTTTGGCTTTGCTTTCGCTGCTGGGAAATGTCTTCTTTGTATTCTTCCCTTTCGCACATCCTTTGCATACTCCATCATGTTTTGCTTGGAATTCTGGAAGACCTTCAACATCTTTGCTTGCAATAGGGAGTGCTCTGTAATGGACATGTGCAAGCCTTCTGTGCCAAAGCTCATTTGGTTCTACTGTATCATGGATCAAGGCTTGCTCTAGATGACCCTTCAATTTGTACAAGCCTCCTTCTTGTTCTCCAATCACTACTGCATCATTAATAGTCTTTCCTTTTGGCCACATGATGACTTGACCATCTATGAATGTAACCCGCATTCCTTTTGCATCTAATGCTGAAATGGATAGAAGGTTCTTCTTGAGTCCTGGAACAAACAATACTTCTTTCATTGTTAGAGACTTACCAGAGTCTAGCTTGTATGAAGATTCCCCACTAACTTTTATTGGATATTGGTAGTCCTCTCCTAGTTTCACCTTGTGAGGTGATTCATGTTCTGACAGTTTTACAAAAGATTCCTTGAATCCCATCATATGTTTGGAAGCCCCACTGTCTATAAGCCAATCATCACTTCCATGAGTAATGTTACCTGTGAGAGCTGATATCAGAACATATTCATCCTCGCTTGAAGAATATTCACTTTCATATCTGGATCTTTTCTTGGATGGTTCATCATCCTCTGCAGCATGAGCATGATGTCTTCTTTTGTTCCCCTTCTTCTTATGAGAGTGGCTCTTGTTCTTAGGATAGTCTTTTGCAAAGTGTCCCACTTCATCACATGTATAAGATATTAATTTTGATATATCTTTCCTGAGATGAGAATCCTTACCTTTGGAGTAATGAGGTCTTCTTCTACTTTTCTTGGAGTGAGTTGTGAGGGCTTGGTCTTCACTTCCCATTTTCTCTTCCCGAGCTGCTATCCGTGCTTCTTCTTGAGAACATTCTTCCCAAAGTCTGTTGAATTTGACTAACTTCTTTCTAGCACAGATTCCTTGGATAAAAGCATCCCATGACCTAGGAAGGCCATTCAAAGTGGTCATCACAATCTCTGCATTTTCCACTTCTTCATCAACAGCTTCTAATTGTTCCTTGATCTGAGAAACCCTTGTAAAGTAAGACTGAATAGTCTCAGCATTCTAGATCTTCACATTCTTCAATTGGTTTCTCAAAGTCATCTTCCTGTTAATGTTCTTTCCTTCAAATAATTTGGTTAGGGCATCAAACATAGCTTTAGGTGGCTTAAGAGATGATACCTATGGTATGAGATGATCCTTGATAGAATCAGCAATGATCCTCTTTGCCATAACCATCTTCTTCTTATGTAAGGCCTTTGCCTCATCTCCCTCTGGAACTGGAACCTCCTCCTGAATGTAGGAGTCTAATTCATTCTTTTCCAGGACCAGGGAGATCCTATACTTCCAGGGTCAGAAGTTTTCAGCCCCCTCAAGCTTTTCATCAAGCTTGGTATGATGAGACATCTTTAAATAAGAACCTCAAATGGAAATACAAAATATTTTAGATCTTACCAGGTTCAATATGTCGGATCTTAAGCTTGAGCTAAAATCCTGCAGAGCTGGTTCAGGAGCAAACTAGGGTTTTGTTTTTCCCGATATCTGTCCACCCAAATGCCTTCAAATTTGTTCCTAACTTCAATTTTGGGGAGGAGATCAATCCAGGCCTGGGCTCACTAAAAAATTCCTCTTCTGTGAAAATCCCTAATTTTCGACCCCAATGACAGGTCCAAAACTGAAAAACCTCAGAATTGGATTTTGTTTCGACAAAAAGATGCGCCCTAAGGAGGAGAGTTGTTCCACCTTACTTTTTCTGAAAATCTATGGAGAAAGGTCCAAAAACTAGGAAGCCCTAGTTCCCGCAGCTGCACAGTGTCTTCTTCTCAAGTTAGCTCTGATACCATGTTAGTTTTTCATCAAATAAGCTAGCATTATGATCGTAGGATCTTTTCACTTAGAGAATAACTAGCACAGCAATAAAACATAAGCACATCACAAGAGACAAGAGACACAAAGAGTTTTCCTCGGGGAAACCATAAAGGAGAAAACCCCACAACTTCCTTAGAGATAGAATTAGCACCAAACTTCTTCTGTCTAGTCCCAGTATTTCCTTCTTCACTAGTGCGCCACACTTGAGTGAGTGAGTGATGTGTAGTACAAGTGATAAATAGAGAGACTCTCACTCTCTCTTTATATTCTTCCATTCACTTGAAGTGCACTAAATCATGTCGTCCCAACTAACAATTACTTACTAGAGCCTACACCTTAATTAGTGTATAATAACCCTAGTGCCCCAAAACTATGGGGACTTACACAATGACTTGACAAGACTTGTTTACATTATTAATCCTTTCGATCGGAACATCGAGGCATGACAACATGACTCAAATACATAATAGAAACATCCCGGAATAAGCATCGGGTTACAATATATAAGATACATAGAAGAATACATTCCGAAGTTACATATACATCAACAATAGGGTTACCAAAGATTAAGTTTTCCAAAGGAGTCTGTCAAGGTTGCATCTTAGGAAAACACCCAGAGCATAAATTTGAGAAAGCTAGTCATGAGAGAACCTCTGCACCTCTTGAGTTGATCCATAGTGATGTTGCTGGCCCATTTCCTCATATGTCAATGATTCAGGCCAAATATGCATTGACATTCATAGATGAATTTTCCAGGTATTGCTGGGTTTACTTCCTGAAACACAAGTCTGAAGTTTTTTGCCTCTTCAAAGTCTTTAAGGCTTTGGTTGAAAACCAGTATGGGAGGAAACTCAAGGTCCTCATATCTGAAAATGGTGGTGAGTATTTCAAGTCTGAGTTCATTCAATATTGTGCATATGCAGGTATTTAGATGCAGTATTCTATCCCTTACACACCACAGCAAAAGGGTGTTGCTGAGAGGAAGAACAGATCACTGAAAGAGATGGCAACCTGCATGATGGAGGCTAAGACTTTTCCACCAAAGTTTTGGGCCGAAGATATAAACTATGTAGCCTATATTCAGAATAGGGTGCCTCATAAACAGCTTGATGGTATCACTCATTTTGAAGTGGGCACAAGCCAGATGTGACCCATTTCAGGATTTTTGGCTCAAGGGCTTGGGCTAGAATTCCAACAGAAAAGAGGAAGGCTTTGCAACCCCAAAGCCAAGAGTGTCTATTTGTTGGGTACTCTAAAGATTCAAAAGGATACAAGCTGATCAACTTGAGCACAAACAAATCCTTCATTGAAAGGAGTGTTCAGTTCCAAGAAGAACCTTTAGCAGCAGTGGAAGTTGGAGAATCCTCTTCACCACCAGAACCATTGAATGTAAGTGAAGAGATATGTCTGATAATGATGATTTAATTGCAGATCCTAATGGTCCTACAAGACCAAAACGGGTAGCAAATACCATTCATGCAGCTAGAGAACTAGCTGGAAATCCTAATGATCCTAGGAGGACTAGATCTCAGTTTGAGAGTGCTCTGTGCATGAAAGACCCCTTGTTTGCAGAGAAATGCTATCTGATGGTTGAATCAGACCCACAGACATATGAATATGCAGCACATGATCCAATATGGCAAACATCCATGAAAGAAGAGTTCAGCTCAATCTAGAAGAACAACACTTGGGAGCTGGTTGATCTTCCCCCAGGGAGGAAGCTAGTTCAATGTAAGTGGGTTTACAAAACCAAATTTGATGCTGATGGTTCACCTTTGAAATATAAGGCCATATTGGTAGCCAAGGGCTACTCACAGGCACATGGCATAGACTACAATGAGACCTTTGCACCAGTGGCAAAGATGGACTCCATCAGGCTAGCTTTAGCCATTGCAGCTTCGAAGCAGTGGGAGGTACGTCACATGGATGTGAAGTGTGCTTTCCTAAATGGAGATCTTACTGAAGATATTTACATGCAGAAGCCTCAATTATTTGCTACTAATCCATCTCTTGTGTGCAGGTTAAAGAAGTCATTGTATGGGCTTAAGCCAGCCCCCAGGGCTTGGTATGCCAAGATTGATAGCTTTCTGCTATCACTGAATTTTGTTCGATGCAAGTCAGATCCAAATTTCTATTTAAAGCTGATTCATGGTTCATTAATGATTATTTTTTTGTATTTTAATGACCTTCTCATTACAGGAAGCTCAAAGGATGAAATTGCCTCCTTGAAGGATGCAATGAACCATGCATTCTCAATGACTGATTTGGGCTTATTGAGCCAATTATCGGGGCTTGAGATTTCTAAAACCAAACATGGAATCAAAGTACATCAGTACAAGTATGCCTTGGATTTTCTGAACAAATTCAAAATGAAGGACTGCAATCCAAGTAAGGCTCCCTTCCTTTCAGGAGTTAAGCTTGAAGAAGCTGATTCTTCACCTATGGTAAACAATACACTGTATAGGAAACTGATTGGGTGTTTGTTGTACCTTACACATACTTGACCTGATATTTCTTATGCAGTAAGTGTGGCTTCAAGATACATGGATCAGCCTCATGAGATCCATTGGAGAGCAGCCAAAAGGATCCTTCACTTTGTTCAAGGAACAAGGACTCATGGGATCTTCTACAAAGCTAAATCTGATCTTGATTTGATTGGGTTTACTGACAGTGACTGGGTAGGTGACAACACAGATCGAGAGTCAACATCAGGATATGTGTTCATGCTTGCTGAAGGACCAATCAGCTGGTCAAGCAAGAAATAGAGTGCCATTGCACTCTCATCTATAGAACCAGAGTACAGAGGAGTTGTAAATGTAGCAACTCAATGTTTATGGCTGCATGGGTTACTTGGTGAGTGTGGCTTCGAATCAGAATACTCAACTACTATCTATTGTGATAATCAGAGTACCATTCAAATCTACAATGATCTAGTTCAAAGACAGAGAACCAAACACATTGAGATCCATATGCACTACATCAGACAGCTTGTGCATGATGGCACCATTCACCTACTCTTCTGTTCATCTTCAAAACAAGTAGCAGATATCTTCACAAAAGTTTTTTGTGAGAAGACATTCAACAATCTAAAATCACTGCTGGGGATTGCTGATCAGGCTGTGAAGCATGAGTGATGACAATATTTTCAAATTTTGTTTTACTGTCCATGTTTAAGGGAGGATTTTTCCCACTAGGTTTTTGCCTCTTTCCTTGGTTAAATGGACATGCAGTATGTAAAGGGTGACTAGGCCTTGTTGCTAGGCCCTATAATTTTCTAATATTTTACTCATAATTTAGGCTTAAGGGGGGTGTTAGAATAATCAACCCATAGGTAGCTACCTTAGACATTAATTAATCCAATTTTTGTCTTATTTGCCTAGTTTCGATATTCCACCTTATGCAAGTTGTCCTCCACATGTCCAAAGTGGTAAAACTTACTAAATTTGAGTCATGGAACGCTTGGGAAACCACTTGGAATCAAATCTACTTTATTCCTATCCTTCCTACCGCATGTCTGCTTTTTCTGCTTTATTGCCTGCTTTTTCTAAGTTTTAAGGCAATTGGGAAAGTTTGACTAGGTGAAGTTAACTTGTTTTTTGTCCTCATCATCCTCCACTCTTTTCTCCTAAGAAAAGCATGTATGAGTTGTCCTTCCATCATCTATTAGCTTGCCTAATTTATTTTTCCAATTCATGTGCTCCTAGACAAATTTGGAAACTGCTTTATGCACCTATGGGGGATTTGCTTAGATTTAGTAAGCCTGCTTTTGACCAAATTCGAATGGCATCCTTATGCATTCGAATCTCTCATGTAATTATTTATTGTGGCAGCCTATGAATTCACATGGTTGAATATTGTACACTTATTCAATACATATTAGTGTTCTGCTCCATATTCAGTCTCCTTTGTGTGTAATTTGTATGTGTAATTGGCAATTTTTGTGAGTGTAATTGTTCTAACACCTGGGTTCAATTTCCATATTTTGTAATTTCCAAATTATGCGTCGTTTTTTATTCTTCCTCTTCTTGCTGGAGTTCCTCAATTTGTTGCTGAAGGCGACAATTCTTTGCTTCTTGGCATCTTACTTTTGTCTGAATTTGCATGATTTTTTCATCTTTGTCCTTGATAATTTTGTTTAACCATTTTATTTTTTCGTTATTCTCGACTACATCTTTCATGATATTTTGGTTTTGTAGATTCTGATTGGTATATTTTTTACTCATTAATTCCTTAGAAATATCTAGCTTCATCGTGTCAAATACTTTGTGAATTGCTAGTTGTAGTTTGGACTGTAATTCTGATTTAGACTTTGTCATAATTCATGACTTCTGGTTTTCTTTGACAATAGTTTGTTTTCCTTTTGACTGGCTTCTTGTCTTCTTTGATTTTGTCTTGTTTTTCTTTACTCTTGTAATTTAATAATTGTACTTAATACAATTATTAAGTAATTATAATAATAATAATAATAATAATATTTTTTTTCGTTTCGAAGGTTGATAAATACTTCTTGTAGATTGGGTAGTTGGGAGAAATGATTGTTACCTTCCCCACCTAAGTTCAAATATCACTTACTTCTTAGTAGCAATTATTATGCACTTTTAGATTTTTTTCCCTTAAGTTTTGTAAAATTCTAGTAGATTGGGTGGTTGGGAGAAATGAGTGTTACCTTCTCCACCTAAGTTCAAATCTCACTTGCTTCTTAGTAGCAATTATTATGTACTTTTAGATTTTTTTCCCTTTAAATTTTGTAAAATGGTGTAGATTGGGTGGTTGGGAGGAATGAGTGTTACCTTCCTCACTTAAGTTCAAATCTCACTTGCACTTGCTTCTTAGTAGTATTTATTATGCACTTTTATATTCAAACCCAAACCCAAATTTACACAAAGTGTAAATAATTTACAAGGGTCATATAGCTCTGATACCACTGTAACAGCCATGGTTGGATGTTCTCAATTAACTCAGAGTGAACCCGTAATTTCTGAAATAACCCATATAACTTTGATACCACTGTAACATCCATAGTTGTATATCCTCAATTAACTTGGAATGAACCCGCAATTTATGAAATAACCCACATATCTATAGATATAAAATGATGTATAAATTGATAGATAAGTGATAACTAATAAGTTACAATTGAGGTTCCGCTATTTATATTTTTGCAGAATACCCTTTCATTAAAAGTCATGTATTTTCTTAAAGACATTATTACAGGGAAGATAATGAAATATTGGTTAAGGATCAGGAGGAGCAGAATCAGCTAAATGCAGCCATGTTGCAGAGTTTGACGTGCATTCAAAGGAGGATGAAATCTGGAGACCAGATAGTAAGACCAGAAGGAAGTAAAATCACTTCCAGAAGAAGAAAGAGATCTCCCAATGGGTCATCTGACTCTGAAGGATCCACTAGCGCTTCAAGTTCTTCCTCTCACAATAATAAGAAAAAGAGGCGCTACCAAAACCGCTCACGTGACGAATTCAAGAACGAAAGGCCGCCTACCTTTAATGGTGAGATAAAGAACGGTCAAGAATCTAAAGCTTGGCTTCTTCGGATGAGAAAATATTTCCAAGTCCAAGACTACTCTGGAAATATGAAGGCTAGGGTAGCCATCTTCAATTTAACTGGAAGAGCATCCATATGGTGGGATCACTTCAGGAAAGTAAAGAAATTAATGAAAGGAAGATTGTGTGGAAATAGTTCCAGAAGTATTTAAAGTAGAAGTACCCCTCTGATAGGTACTATGATGACAAGATTAAATATTTCCATGAGCTAAGATTGGGACAACAAAACATGGAAGAGTATGAAAATAAGTTCTCGAAACTATTGAGGTATGCCAGGTACGTTAAATATGAGAAGGTGAAGATCCATCATTTTCTGAGTGGATTACCTCAAGATTACAAAGACAGAATTGAGTTTTATGAACCTAGAACTCTGGAAGAAGAAATAAGAAAATCTAAGTATTTCTATGAGCAAAGAAAAGGAAAATATGATTACCATAAGCCATGGAAGGACAAAAAGAATGAGAATTATGGCCAAAGGAAGAATTAAGCCTTCTCATTTCAGGAATCAACATAAACAACCATCTCAAGCTGAGAAACAACCAGCCATAGTGGTGGGAGAAAAGCCAAGAGATCCACAATAGAATAGAGAACCACTCCAATGTTGAAAATGTGAAGGACCACACATGCACAGGAAGTGTCCACTCAAGGATGGGAATGCAAGTCCAACTTACAACATTCAAGAAGCTTAAATAGTTGGTGAGGTAGAAAGGGTCGTCCCTGGTATTTATGCAGCACTGGAAGACCACCAGAAATATCACTAGTCAATTGTGCTTGAAGTTGCAGGTAAGATTGTTGAGCAATCTGTTTCTATTTTGATTGACCCTGGATCTACTCATAGTTACATTACTCATAGGGTAGTTGATATTTGTGCTTTTAATATGTTAAAGCATAGTAAATCATGGTTAGTTCAGCTAGCCACTAGAACTAAGAGAAAGGTTAGTCAAGTGGTAGAGAAATGTCCATTGGTCATTAATGGATTGGTCACTTATGTAGATCTGAATGTTCTACCACTAGGTTATTATGAAATTCTGATTGGAATGGATTGGTTAGAACTTACTGAGTGAAGCTTAACTGTTATAATAATACTTTTGAATGCATGGATGAAGAAGGGAACCCAGGAGTTGTAAAAAAAATTCCAAAGGTGATTTCAGTTAGGCATATTTCAACAATGCAGCTGAAGAAGTGTTGTAGGAAAGGTTGCAGAGTGTATGCAGATCATGTTTTGAAAGCAGCAGAGAATGAAACTCCTAGGTTGGAGGACTATCTTGTATTGCAAGAATTCAGGGAATTTTTTTCTGAAGAGATTCAAGGGCTTCCTCCAAAGAGGGACATTGATTTCACAAATGAACTTGTGCCAAGAGCAGCACCAGTGTCCAAGACAACCTACTGGATGAGTACAACAAAAATGCTAGAGTTGAAGATGCAACTGTAATATTTGTTGGAGAAGAAGTACATCATGCCACTTGGGGAGCACCAGTGCTATTTGTGAATAAGAAATATGGTACACTCAAGTTGTGTATTAATTACAGACAATTGAACAAAGTCACTATGAAGAGTAAATATCCATTTCCTAGGATTTATGGCCTCTTTGATCAAATGAGAGGAGAAAAGGTATTTTCCAAGATCGACTTGAGGTCTGGTTACCATCAGGTGAGAATCAAGGATGAAGACATTCATAAGACAGCTTTCAGAACAAGGTATGGACATTATGAGTTTGTAGTGGTACCATTTGGTCTCACAAATGTACCAGCTACATTTATGTGCCTTATGAATAGTTTCTTCAGCAAGTATTTGGACAATTTTGTTCTTATTTTCCTTGATGACATTATTATTTATTATAAGAATGAGGAAGAGCATGAAGAACCTCTAAGATTGACATTGCAATTTCTCAGGGAGCATAAGTTGTATGCAAAGTTGAACAAGTGTGACTTCTATAAAGATAGGATTCATTATTTGGGTCATATTATCTCATATGAGGGAATATCTATAGACCCTAAGAAGATTGAGGCCATTATGAATTGGCCTACTCCAAGAAATGTGACCAATGTAATATTTTTATGGGACCGCAGGATACTACAGGAGATTCATTGAAGGATTCTCCAAGGTTGCACATCCAATCACTTCTTTATGAAAGAAGGGAATAAAGTTTGAATGGACACCGAGGTGTCAAGAAATTTTCCAGTAGTTGAAGAATCTTCTCACAAGTGCACTAGTATTGAAGAATGCAGACCCAGAAAAAGATTTTGTGGTGTGTACTGATGCATGCAGTCAAGGGCTTACAGGAGTCCTTATGTAAGACAATCACGTGATATGTTATAAGTCAATAAAGTTGAAGTAGCATGAGAAGAACTATGCCACTCGTTATCTAGAACTTGAATTTATAGTACATGCTCTCAAGATGTGGAGGAATTACTTAATGGGCAGAAGATTTGAGCTAAGGACAGACCATTGTGGTATGAAGTACTTGTTTGATCAGCCTACATTAAATGCTAGGCAAGCGAGATGGTTGGAGTTTTCATGTAAGTTTGATTTTGAAATTAAAGCACATAAAAGGAAAAGAGAACAAAGTAGTTGATGCACTCAGAAGGAAGGTGCAGGAAATGCATGTGGCATCTCTTAGTATTTGCCAATCAGATTTGAGGCGGCATATTATTAATCATGTTGCTGAAGATGAATTGTATGCACAGGAAAGGACAAGTTGCAGCAGCAAAGCCTTGAAAAGAAGTATGAGGGATATAAATTAGAAGAAGATGGACTTATTACCTATAAAGACAGAATCTATATCCCAAATGTAGCATATTTGAGGAGAGTTGTTATGGATGAGATCCATAAAGCTCCATATTCTAGTCACCTAGGATATCAGAAGACAATTGCTACAGCGAGAAAGAAGTACTTTTGGCCAGGAATGAAAAAGGACATGGCTGAATATATTTCAAGGTGCATGAAATGTCAGTACGTCAAGGTTGAGCATCAACACCTAGCAGGTTTGTTGCAGCATTTTCCAATTCTAGAATGGAAGTGGGAAGTTATTTCCATGGATTTTATTACAGGATTTCCAATGACTTGGAGACAACATGATTCCATCATGGTTGTGGTGGACACATTGACAAAGGAAACACATTTCATACCAGTTAAGTCCACACATAAGACTGATGACATTGCAAAAATATTCATGAAGGAGATTTTCAAATTGCATGGATTGCCTAAGGCAATAATCTCTAACAGAGATGTCAATTTCACTTCCAATTTTTGGAAGGGGTTGTTTGCATATTTGTGTACAAATCTGAATTTCAGCACTTCCTACCATCCTCATACTGATGGTCAAACAGAAAGAGTGAATCAAGTGCTTGAAGACATGCTTCGCATGTATGTAATAGACAAACCAACCAAGTGGGAAGATTAATTACACTTGGTAGAATTTGCATATAACAATGGACAACAAGCATCCTTGGGGATGATTCCATATGAAGCTTTGTATGGTAGGAGGTGTAGGAAACAAGTGACTTGGGATAATCTAGTGAACAGGATTGTGCTTGGACCAAAATTGCTCAAGGAGATGGAGCAGGAGGTTTTAAAGATCAAGCATAATTTGAAAGGATCCTAGGACAGATAGAAAAGCTATGCAGATAACCATAGGGTGAATAGAGAGTTCAGTGTTGGGGATCATGTTTACCTCAAAGTGAGGGAAAGGAAGAGTTCCTTGAATCTTGGAAGTTGTGCCAAGATTTAACCTAGATATTATGGGTCATTTGAAGTGCTTGAAAGAATAGTTCCAGTTGCATATAGACTTGCATTGCCTGCTAGCACTAGAGCTCATAATTGTTTTCATGTTTCTTTGCTTAAGAAATATGTACATGATCCTAACCATGTGATAAATTGGAATGTGATTTAGGTGGAACTCGAGGGAGAGTTCCAAATTGAGCCAATGCGCATCCTCAATAGGAAGGTCACAATGCTTAGGAATCGAGCCATAGGATAGGTAAAGGTGCAATGGGAGTACTACGGTCCTAAAGAGGCTATGTGGGAGATGGAGGATTCCATGCAATTGGCACACTCATTTTTGTTCAATTCTGCAGAGCACTGAGGGAGGTACCAGTGTAGCATTTTGTTCAATTTTGTAAATCATTGAGGACAGTGCTGTTGAAGGGGGAGGGGAATGTAACACCTCGAATTTGACCCTGTTTGCATTAAAAATGTATATGATGTAAATATTGTAATTAATCATGGCATGGAGCTAAAGGCAAAATCCCCACCATTGATTATCGTTTTATGTTTTGGCGATTAAAATCGATGCCGATGGTATTTCGTGTTATCCAGGCACATTATAATTTTGGACATCATGTAAATATGCAATTTAATTAAAATGCCCATAGCTAGATATGTGAATGTAACATTTAAGATATGGGGGCATGATTTCGTAAGGATAAGGGGGGTAATATTCAAACCTTTGAGCCAATGGGGAAAATCCAAATATTAAAGGGAGAACCCATCAAACTATTAACTACCCATTTTTTCTTTTGTGCCCAATCATTTATTTGTGCCAGAAATTGGTTGAGGTAGTTATTGCATGGGGATGGGAAGAGTACAGGAGTCAAATTCGAATTGGCCAGAGCACCCATTTTGGAAAATCATTTTTTGACTTCGTAGAAAAGTTTAAAAAAAAAAACCGTATGCCCATTCTATTATGCATTCATGTTTACATCTTTCCTCACGTTTTTGAGCTCCTGGTCGTTTTTCCTCACCCATCATTCATTCACGTTGGGCTCTCGAAGGCAGCTAGAGCTTCATGTATGTTTTCACTCACATTTTTTGTTTTTTTCCTCATTTTTCCCCATGGCTGGGATGTTGTTTTTATAATTCCTAGTGGTTGGGTTGTCTCCCTCACGAATTGCTTCCATTTTCCTCATTTTACCATGCCCAAGAATTCATTTTTGTGTTGCTGAGTGAAGGACCAGCAAGGATTCACGATTTTAGGGTCCATAGCAGTCGTTTTGCTCATCAAATTCCCAGAATCATTATTGAGTTTGAATTTCTCACCCAAGGGTTGATTTCTCCATTTTTACCATTACATTTTTTGTTGAAAAACGTTTTTACTCAAACCTAGAACTTGCATTTTGTTGTTTGTGCGTCCTTTGTTTTGGTCTAAACTGGGTTGGAGTGGAACTAGGGAAGAATTAACTTGATAAGCCTAGTGTGGAAAGGAACCTCATAGACAGATCAAGAGAGGCTGGTTTTTCTTCTTTGCACACCCTGAAGAGCAGTGGAATGGAAGGCATAACCTAAGGGACTGTGTAGCAGAGAAGGGGATGCTTCCTTGTGCTGGGTGTGTAGGTGATGGGAAAACCAAGCCAGATCTGGTGTAGGTGTCCATAGCTCTGTGGTTGAGCTCACTATCTTAGAAATTCATCCTTCCATGTCCTTATCATCCTAATAAACCCAAATGTAATTTTGGCCTGGATGAATTTTGATGTGGCTATGCCTATGTGTGAACTTGTTGTAGTTCCCTTATTCCTTATGGGAATCATGCCCAGCTCAGGGGTGGCAGTGTTGCTAAGATATTGATGAGCACATTGTCCTATGGTTGGGTGGAACATTGCAGCGACATAGCTGGTTGTGGGACAAGCTTCTTCTCAAGATAAGTATCTCTTGTCTTTAATCTCTGGACTATAATTGTTTTTATGAATTATGATGATCATGTTGAATGCTTGATGAATGTATTTTTCTTCCGCTGTATAATGCATCTATGTATGTTTTTAACTAAATGCATTTTTACTTCAATGTTCATGGGGCTAGTTTCCCACTTAAATGATAGCACCAGGGTCGTATGTTGCATCCTCTCAGAGGGGAGGGGACATGACACAAATATATTAGCTGGTACATTAAAAGTGGTATTAGATAACTTTCCTCTAATCCTATGGAAATTAAGTCTTCATTTGAATAAATATTGCAAATCCAACTTGAAGTTGGTAGTTATGAAGCTCATACCAGTAGGTGATGAATATTTCGAGTGAAATGAGGAAGAAGAAACCATCTACATAGACGTAGGACTGCCACGAGATGAGGATGGTTACTCTTGTAACCAAGTGTATAGTGAATATATAGGGGACAAACTATTAATGTTCGATGTTATTGGTGGAACGGTATTCTTTAGAGGAAAGCCACTAAAAGTTGATCCTTATGAGTACCTTCGAAGATACCAAGCACTAAGAAAAGAGATCAATGAAGGCTTATCTTTTCTAGCATTCTGTGAAATTGAGATTAGTATCCTATTCATAAAAATGGATCCTTTTGGAAACTCACATTAGATTCGAGTGGAACATATTGTCAACAATGTGTGTAGAGAAGCGAAGCAAAGGTTGCAACAAAATGAATTCTCACCATCAAAGTGTTATACATCAAATCTTTGTGAAGAAAGTGATTTAGACAAGGGTGAATCCACAATTGAAGATCCATCTTTGGAGGATCATGAAGAAGGTATAAATTATCTTGTTTGTGGAATCCATGAAGCAAAAGAAGCAAATATGAATGAAGGGGAGTGAAATTCATTGCAAGATTAGTCTAACCTCCTCCACTTCCTTCTCCTTGCATCTCCTAGTATTGATCCACAACTCGAATATAGATTATTATGACCTCTCCATGAGGGAATATAAGGCTCTACACTTCTTGGTATTGTGTCATAGACCCACATTATTCACAGTATACTGTATTAGGTATTGAATAATACTTCTAGTACATAAGAAATAGTCATGGCAGGTGATTGAATTACCTATAGGTTTCACAGTAGTCATTAGGAGAAATTGTTGAAGGATATAGATATATCATCCTTCCTATGGAATGAAACGGGTTTCCCACAACAATATTTGCAACTACTACAATAGGCCTAGTATTTAATGACCCTCCTCGAATAAAATTTCCTCCTCACATCCTTGGACACTTTGAAGCATGATGTACTTTTGTCATGCAACCAGTGCACTTGAGGTCATTGTGCTTTTGGCATGTTCAAGTATTGGACCTGCTATGTTATTTTTTCTAACTTGTGATGCACTTGCACAAATTCACCCAAAGAGTATTAAGTGACTATCCCCATTCCCATTGAGTATGGATAGTTTTCCATAGCTTCAATCTCCATTTCTTGCTCCAAAGAAACCTTGGGGGAGGCTATTACTTGTTCCAATAGGGGTATCTTCATCAGTGGAAACAACCCTTGAATGAACCATTCTTTTGTATGAGCCTCATGGATTAGGTATGTCAACTTAGTTAACACATATATGAATCAATATGCATACACACAAGCTGATTCTCCAATCCTTTGTCAGATTTCTCTTAGTACCACAACAACCTATTTCTTTAACTTGGTGCATGAAAACTCATACCGAAACAAGTTTTTGGTTTTTTCCAATGTGGGGGGTGATGTGTTTTGAACCCTCCTCTCAAAAAGTTTCATATACCATTGTAAACCCACTGTAAACCCTGCCATAGATGTTTGTCTATAGTTCCACCAGTTTGGATTCTATTGGAGTTTCTCTGGCATTCCATATTTCTTCGCATAAAAACCAGTGTTGTGTTGCATCACCTTCTCCATTCCCCTAAAAATATGGGAAACTCAATGGAGGTCCTACCAGAACTCCTAACATATATTTTTTACTATTTTGTATTTGGGGTTCCTACCAATATAAACCCTTTGCGTTCTAGTTGTACAACAAGGTTACCACTAGTTTGTTGAGAACTATTGTTGCTTCCTCCTACCAAGGAAATTGTAGCACAAGATTATGAGTATTTTTCACTATATTTTGTGGGGTTCTTGGGGGTCAGTTAGGGGGGGTTCTAGCTCTATTAATTATGGTTCCTTGTTCAATGAGGGGTTCAGTTTCTAGAGGACTTCTGTTTTCAGCAGGTCCTAGTATTTTTTTACTATCCTCATCTACGTTCAAAGCTAAGTCTATATTTAGATGAAACATTTCATTATGTGGTAACTGGTCTTCATGATCCTTCCTTCCACTGGTTCCTTCCATCCAAATTCCTCTTACTAGGATTTCTAGCACGTCCATTCCTTGTTCTCTTAAATTACCGCTAGTTAGATCCTCTCTACGCTTCATCTGATGTAGCTCCTCTTGTATTTATTCACTATATTCCCCATTCCGTATATTTTCTTCCACTTGCCCACTTCTTCTCCATGCTTCTCATAGCTAGTATTTCAATCATTTTTCTTTAATAAATGCTCTTCTTTCTTCTCTTTCAACCCTAGATTCAACACTATTAAACCCCTCCATTGATGATAGATCTACCTTTCACAACATAGAAACATAACCCTGATTTTCCCCCCTAGGCGCAAGGGGTTTACTCCTCTATTCTCATCCAGTCTGGAGGTAGAAATTCGAATTTAAATAACTAGGTATTGATCCAGATAGGAACCTCTTTCAATAGTATTCCTCTTGATCCTATGTTGATTAGTTGTTTTCTACTACAAAATCCAAAATATAACCAAACATAGTACTTTCTACCCATAAATGAACAACCCTAGTTAAGGGTGAGTCTAACTGATTCATTTTGATCTGATCTCTTGTAGTCCACACCACATTTTTCCTCTATATGTTGAAATACTCGGGTTCTTTTGCAATTCGTCACAACTACCTTGCTAAGTTTACTAGAATATCAACCCAAAAAACTTTGCATTGATCTAGAAGAGGTCCTCCAAATAAAATATATTGCTCTAACTTCATTACTTCCCACCCCCGGTTTAGCCTCCTAGGTTCTGAAATCATCGATCTTCATTTCTCACCAATCTTGGATTTGAATTTTTATCACCAGTTCATCCATACAATTAACCAAGTCCTATTAGAAACTAGGTTCTAGCAATGTTGGATCAAAATGGATACTAGGGTTCTTGCACATAGACCAACAAAGGGGCTTCGTTTTATTCTGGTGTGATGTCATTTTCAATCTCCTTAAGGTGGAAGGTCTCACTTGAAGCACATCCAAGACCAATGTAGATTGGGGGGCTAGTTAACTATAGGGTTGCAATGAAGTTTTATAGCAACGAACATTACAATACATTCATCATACACAACAAAAATTAAACATATTCACCATTCATCCATCAAAATAAGAAAGTAAATAAAATTTAAATATCACAGAGACATGGATAACACGAAAAGTAAAGGGGGCTAGCCAATCTCCTTCATTATATTAAAATATATTCATTAAAATCCGAGTCTGCAATTACTTCTTCTCTGTTGATGTTAAACTCATGAAAATACTCAGTCACAATGTTAGTGAATCTACCTTAGACATCTTTTTAAGGTTCTATATTCATTGATCATGTTTGTTAAGAAATTTTATGTATTAATACACTTGAGCAGGTGTGAGAGAGAGGCTATACTAGGGTCGACCTAATGAAGGTTAGGTTTTTGATAGTTTAAATTTGATTTAAAAAAATGTTTTAACATTTAAATATTTAGTGGGGTCGACCTAACGAGGTGAGGATAAATGGGTAAGGATTTATTTCATTAATTAAAAACAAGGTTTTAATTCAACATTTATTGGGTTCGACCTTCTAGTGTGGTCAATGGTAATACTAGGGAGGTCTAGTGTGGTCAAGGTTAAGACTTTACGGGTTAAATTATTTTTAATTTTTAACATTTAATGGGTTCAAGTGGTAGCAAGGATCCACAGGGACTTATTTATTAGTATTTTTTTTGGATTTAATTTTGATTAAAAAAATGTTTTAATAAATTTTAAAGGTGTCTTAACCACAAGGGTTCAACATTGGAGGATTGAAGGGTAAACAATGTTTTAACATGTTTTAACGCATCATCACTTAATGGTAAGGGTTTAATGGTTAGGGGTCACTATGAGGGCTTCAAGGATTAGCGTAAAGGTGCAATGCGAATCATTATGCAATATTAGGGTGTTATTAGTGTTTTAAGGGAAATTCATACAACATAGGGTATATTGTAAACTTAGGGACCAAAGGTAAGGGTTTAATGCCTTTTGTTGGATCATCAAAGTCATCACAAGTGAAGAGACATAACCATCAAGGTGTGGGGGTGCCTAGGCTTCTCCTAGGGTATCGTGAACTCATTACAAACACAAATGACAACAGAATGGGTCATTTTGACTCTACACTTATTAAAACCACCAAGGACACTTTCTAGGATACTGGGGAAAAGGCACGGGGACTTCACTTAGTGAACATCTCACATAGCATGTACAATCGTGGGATATTAAAGAATACCCTTAATTTCCAGAGATATTGACCCAAACTCTTTTTGTTGAAACCCCCTCCCAATAGTTAAAACCTCCTCCCCACCCCTTTTTATACCTCAATCCTTATAAACCACCCTACCCATCCCCACCTTAAACCCCTTATTCCCCCAATACCTGCAATATATTGGTTCAATTTTTAATAATTTTAAAACCCACAATATGAACTAATGTGATAGGATATTGGTCAACAAGTGAAGCCCCCGTGGGAAAAGGTAGTGGTATAAGGGAACCATAAAAACAACTTAGGGGTACTTAAACACTCTACGTGGTGTATAGGGATTTTTCCATTGTCCCATGGGATCCAAGGGATTCATACTTGGGATTGGATAAGGTCAAAAGGTCTCCTTAGTCACTAACAACTACTTAACCCTCAAGGTCTCCTCAAGGGGAACCAAGACACACTTGTTGGCATCAATGACCAGAAACTATTGGCGTCAATGAAAACTTCAACAATATCTCCCTATTTCATTGATGACAACACCATAACTCTTATTCAGAACATGATATCCTTATTCACAAATTCTCTCCCCCTTTGGCATCAATGGAAAAGGGAGCATCCTTTGATGATACTCCTCCTCCTCAGGACATGCTCCCCCTGTCATCAACTTTTCTTCCTTTTCACTTTTCTTCCGGTTTTCATTAATGGTAGCAAGAACTTATTTTGGAAATACTGCTTCCCTTATCATTAAGCATCGATGCTACTTTAATGGACTTGTATTCAAGAATGTCATTGGAACAAACTACTTTGTGCTCTCAATGTTGATAATCAGGTACATAGATCCTCTTACACATTCCTTGCACACTTCATATCATTGGTTGATGGTCTTCAAAATGGAATGGGGGTTTTCCCAAGATTTTCATTATTTTTGTTTTGATCTACTAACTTTATTCTCCATACTTTGGTATACTAATGGTTGTTCATGTCATTTGATTGAACTTGATTTCTTCTCCAAACTTTAACTTGTCCTTGCATCTTGCAATGTTTTGTGAAATGACCATAATGATAGCAATTGTAACATTGAAGGGAAGACCCAACTTGATTTCTTCTTGGCATGGTTTTTCATCATCTCTATAATGGATGTATTTGTGACCATAGTTGTTACACTTGTAGCACTGACCATGGAACCTTATAAAATCTCTATGAGCAGTAACTTCTCTTGATTCTTGTTGACCATGGGATATTCTAAGAATACATGTATTACTGTTAGAATTTTATTCTTTTACTATAGAGATTTTACTTTCTTGAATTTTCTTCTTGATCTTCGACTTTGTCTTTAACTGAATAGTTATTTTGTGTAGATCTTCCTTTAGAGAGAGGATCTTCAATTCTTGCTTTTGACAGTTTTCTATCTTTTCTTGGAGTTTTCTCGTTAAATCTTCTTCTATTTTCTTGACTTCTTCTACCTATTTGTTCAGATCAAATATATTTTCTTCCATCTGTCCTTTTGAATTCTGATCATCTTCATGGGATTTTTGCAGTTGAACTTTTAGTACATGACTCTCCTTTCTGAGTTCTAAGAGGTTCTTTTCAAATTCAAAGTTTGTCAAACATACCTTCCGTAACTCTACCTTCAAGGATTTGATTTCAATTTCTTGTTTTCTTCTTAACTTCTCTTCCAATATTTCTTTAGTCTTGTAGGTACTTATCTCATTGTCTTTGTCTTGTATCTTGCATATCAATTCTTTCTCCTTATATTCTAGCAGTATTTTGAGATTGACAATTTCTTCTGATTGACTTTCAATTTATGTAGCTAACTTCTCAAGTTTATCTTTCAAAGAGTTGGATATGGCTTCTTTGATTTTGGTAGCTTCTTTGACTTGACATTTTAGATCAATTATGGTATGTGTGGCTTTCTTAGATTCTTCCTGATTCCTCTTCTCATATTTGTCCAATTGATCTTGCAATACCTAGTTCTATTCACAAGTATTTTTCACTTCTTGGGAAACATTAGTAATTTCATTGGCTATTATAGTATCTGCTAAATTTCTATCACAATTCAGAGAGAAAGGATTTCATCACAATATGAAGTATTGCATTCAAAAAAATGGTTGTTATCTTCTATACATGATAAACATATATCTTTAAAAGCATTACAAATAGAGTGTTTAGGGGACTTACCTTCATACTTACCTGGATCCTGTACTGGCCTTTTGATGGGGTTGTCTTCTGCTTCTTATTCTTCATCTGAGTTTAGCTGATGTATTTTGAACGACAATTGTTCAACTGAATTTCACTTTCCTATTTTATCCTTTTGGAGATTTTTCATATCTTCAAGCATTAATTCCATAACCTCTGCTTCTTGATCTTTATTGTAGTAGAGTTGTTCTAATCTAAACCATAGTTCCTTAGCTGAGCTTCATTTCCCTATCTTCTTCTTTTGGAAATCTGTTGGACCTTCAAGGATGGATTCCATTACCATAGAATCATTTTCCTTTTCTTCCTTCTAAGTTGTTGTTTTTAATTTCTTTGGAGGAGTATATCCAGTAAGAACTAATTGCATCAATTCCTTCTAGCTTGAGATAAATCAACATTCTTCTTTTCCAGATGTAGTAATTTGTTCCATGAAACAATGGTATTCCATTCATTGAGAACCCCGTGGTGTGTCAAGGATCTAATTCAAGCTGGTAATGATTTCTTGTGAAGACCCGCTCTGATATCAATTGGTGTACACACTAGGTACATTGAGAGGGACGAGTGAATCAGTGTGCGCAAATTTTATTACTTTTTTAATTTTAGCAATCAACAACTTATTCAATATTATGGATCATAAACATTATTATCATTATCATATCATCATCACATAAGAAGCATAGAATGATACACATTACACTAGATTTTACGTGGAAACCCATGCCTTGGGGGAAAAACCACATAATCCTTTATAATAATAGTTTTCCAGAAATAATTGAAAGGAGGAAACAACCCCCTTATTACAATTACGTCAATTCTCCAACTACAACTGGAAGGAGGCTACAACCCCCTAATTTACAGGCTACAACCTGAAGGAAGATCCAACTCCCTAGTTCTCTGTCTACAACCCCCTTTCCTTGCACCGTCCTTCCACCCTGACATGAAGAAATTGTTGAACCATGACCACACTAATTCTCTGGACTTGCTAATAAAAACCTAAACTATACTACACAATATGTACCGCACTGCACAACCACTTCCATTGCTCATCAACTGATCACTACTCATAAACTAACCACTACACCAAACATTAACAAATAACCTATCCAATCAAGTTGTACCAATCAATCAACCGACTTAGTCAATATGAGTCTACACACCAAACTCAGACCACCTGAGCCAAACCAATCATTAAACCTGCTGCTAATAAACTCTGCTCTCTAATCACTACCACAACTTCATGTGTACTGATATGTCGTTTCACTACTATACACTGCTCATGTACCTTGTCATACATAATTATTGAAAAGGTAATTCTTATATTCTTTCACTGAACTCAAGGAATGCATCATTATGCATCATCATCATAGGTGTGCATCATAGTCATAGGGTATGCCTCCTCCTCCTCATCATCATAGTGTACATCATAGTGTGTATGTCATAGTGCATAGGAGAGCATCATTATACCATAGCATGCATGTTCATCATCATGTATGTATCATAGCAAATATCATCTCATGCCATTTATAATCAATATGTATTTTCCATAGATCATAGGATTACATAACCACATCATCATAATCTAGGAGTATAGGAGTGCATCATAGATGTATCATCACATAAATATATCATTGTACATGTATTTCACATATTGTTCATAATCATGGTTTTCACTCGCATGCTACTGCACATTTTACACAACTGTACATGCCACTATATACAATTGTTTGCTTGTACATACCACTTTCCCATTCAATATTGTTCACAATACATTCACTAGTACACTAGTTCATAACATCATCACTATACATACCAATTGTACATTGTTGTACATTGTTGTACATACACACTTCTACACTTCAACTTGTACATACACTTGTATATATTAATCACTGTACATACCTATCATTGTACTCTCACATTTGTATACTACTATACTGATGTACATAGTCACTCATATATGTACACACTATTTTTCATGCTACATACCATTTCATGCAACATACCACTTGATGCCACTACTGTACATTTATACATGTTCACTCATTTATCTTGTCTGCATATATACTTTCCTACTGTACACATACACCTTGTATACTTGGATGAATATGTTACTTTGTATTTGTATGTTTGTGTCGGTTTTTTGTTGAAGACCTAAAAAATAACCTTCCATTGTTCCAAATGCAGCAAATAATTATCAATCAAAACCTTGTTATATATCCCAAAGCTTGGACTGCTCCAGCTTGCAAAAGTTTGGACTGTATGAGCAGTCAATCACCCAAGAATTACAAACTGTTTAAGACGACCCCAAAAGAATAAATTTGGAAGATCTCCGTCATGTTTGAAGGATCGGATTAGCAGGTGAAGGCAGCAGCAACATATCACAAGACTCTCTCAAACTCGAACCTCAGTCAACTACTCAAAAACCTCAGTCACAACACTTCCCAAAAATTGTATCACTGGAAAAAGATTGGGTCTGCAGTTACTTTTTCTCTGTTGATGTTAAACTCACAAATATCCTTAGTGACAATGCTATCAAATCTACCTTAGACATATTTTTAAGGTGATATATTCGTTGATCATGTTTGTTAAGAATTTTTGTGTATTAATAGACTTGTGTATGCGTGAGAGAGAGGTTATATTAGGTCCGACCTAAATAAGGTTAGGTTTTTGATAATTTAAATTTGATTTTTAAAAAATTAACATTTAAATATTTAGTGGGACCGACCTAACTAGGTGAGGATGGATGGGTAAGGATTTATTTTATTAATTAAAAAAGGTTTTAATTCATCACTTAATGGGGCTGACCTTCTAGTGTGGTCAAGGGTAAGACTAGGGAGGTCTACTGTAGTCAAGGGTAAGACTTTTATTAAGTGTTAAATTCTTTTTAATTTTTAATATTTAATGGGTTCAAGTGGTAGCAAGGATCCATAGGGACTTATTTATTAGTTTTTTTTAATTTAATTTTGATTTAAAAAAAAATTAACAACTTTTAAAGGTGTCTTAAGCACAAGGGTTCAACATTGGAGGATAGAAGGGTAAAGTTATGTTTTAACACATCATCACTTAATGGTAAGGGTTTAATGGTTAGGGGTAAATATGAGGGCTTCAAGGGTTAGTTAAGGTGCAATGGGAATCATTATACAATATTGGGGTGATATTAGTGTTTTAAAGGAAAGGAATACAACATAGGGTAGATTGTAGGCTTAGGGAGCAAAGGTAAGGGTTTAGGTCCTTTTGTTGTGTCATCAAAGTCACAAAAAATGAAGGCACATAACCATCAAGATGTGGGGGTGCCTAGGATTGTCCTAGGGTACCATAACCTCATTACAAACACAAGTGACCACAAAATTGGTCATTTGGACTCTACACTTCTTCAACCCACCAAGGACACTTTCTAGGGTACTAGGGAAAAGGTTGTGGTACTGGGGAACTATAGAAACAACTTAGGGGTACTTAAACACTCTACAATGTGTATAGGGATTTTTCCATTGTCCCAAGGGATCCAAGGGCTTCAGACTTAGGCTTGGATAAGGTCAAAAGGTCTCCTTAGACACTGACAACTACTTAACCCTCAGGGGCTCCTCAAGGGGCACCAAGACACACTTGTGGGAATCTAATAAACACACATATCAACCTCCACACCACCATCAGAGGAAAAAATCTAGTGAACAAGGAGCTTTTTAACAACATGGCCTTCATCCATATTTTGATATAGACAGAGGGCATAGTTATATATATACTTGGAATTAAAATAATAGTAGCCATGGGGCATGATAATTGCATGCATTGTTGTCATCGTCAATTAAGATCACATGTGGATGATTGGATAATTAAGTAGTGTGCAAGTTGTTTGTAGATCTTAAGAAGTCATACCACTTGGTCTCATCTTTTTCTCTGAGGATAAAGAATTTTAAAGGATGTGAACATGTTATGTATTCATCATCCCATATATTTTTCCATTAATATAACATGTAATTTATGGTCATGGTTAAGCGTTGATAGAAACACATTTCAAAGTGGGGTATAATGTTATGACTCCCCTTAGCGATGCAACAAGGGACCACTAGAGTTAATGTTAGGATATGTATGATGTTAAGTTAATGTAATATGGACTAGTCATTAATAATGGTCAAGATATCTATTATTAAATAAATTCCACTACATTAGTCACTAAATAAACTACACTAATGTTGGATTAGGGTTAGGGTATCTAGGAGCTATAAATAAGAAGAGAGTCCCCCTTATGAAAGGACTAAACTATTATTTTATCATTCTCATTTGGAGAAGATAAGATATGATCTTACCTTAAATATTATTGTATGGTGTATCCCTACCTTAAGAGTATTTTTTACTTAATGAAAGTTTGTATAATATTCAAGTACTAAAGGTTCTCACAACAAATGAAATAATGAAAAAATTCTCTTTTAGTCCATCACCCAAAGAAGAGTGTTGTATCATACTTCTATACCTTAAAGACCTACACTTGGAACACCCCTCACCTTAAACAACATTAGTAGATTTGAAAACAACGATACATTATGTTGTTGTGCCAAATCTTGAGCATAAAGAGTAGTTCCATTAACTAGAGTTTATATTTCCTCCATTTCTTGAGATAGAGTACAATGGCATTGAAAACCAAGGATAAGAGATTATCATCAAACACTTGTACTACTCAATTAAAGCGTTGATTCCACACAAATACCCTAGTTAATATTGAAATGGATTGGGCATGGAATCAACATCATTAAGATGAATAACATTCAAAGTATACCAACTTCCTAAAACGGGAACAATTCGAACTAGATCCATTATATTTGTTGAATAAAAATGTGTAAGAGAGATACCATATATAGTGAATCTAAATATGTGGGAGGGGAACCAATGGAGGCCAAAGAAACACTCTCAAGGAACATCAAGTCATCTATAAATAGTTATGAATTTCTCTAGGGAGATGAAGAAAAACGACTAGGATACATTGAGACAAGTGGCCTCAGCTAGAGCCTACCCTTAATACCCATATGAAGACGCCATATAAGATCAAATATATGTGAAATAAACCAACACGAAATACCAAATAGACACTATGTAGTAGGAAACAAATCCCTACAACCAATCAACATCTCTAGAATGCCACCAAAAACAAGCTAACGCATGTTAAAAGCATAATTTACAACAAGAGAATCATGTAGCACCTAAGTTATCCAAAACAAGGATATGGTATAATGGCTATAAAGGATCATCATTATAATATAAAGATAGATGCACAACAATCAAAGAAAGGTATGTCGAGATCCCACCAAGGACTCTAGCTTAGATGTTGGTAGGTAATATGCTCAAGGTTACTTCAAGTAGGTGTCCAAAAAGCAAATAACCAAGACAAGGTGGAGTAATAAAACTCCCTAACATTCATTCAAAATAAAACTATGGAAAAGTGTCCATAATACTATTCTTAATGCACCCAAGAAAGAAATAAAGTCTCAAAACCTATCCATATGAAATCGTATGGTAATGCAAAGTAATGGACTTGACTTCTGTTGGAGGAGCAAGTCGGTAATTCGAATTGAACGATAGCCGACTTAGTCGATCAGCCGACTAAGTCGGTCAGCCGACTAATTAGAGGTTAGGTCGGCCACATAAGGTCGTGTCAGTTCACCAAACCAATAGGTAGTTATTTGTAACTGTTTGTAATTCATATATATTAGGCTGGTGAGCCAGATGAGAACTCAGTTCAGTTCTCTGTATTGTATGGACCCTTTCACTATAATATAATCTGTTATTCTGCTTACTTGTTCTGGTCTCTTGTCTCTGTTATGTATATATGTTATTAATGTGTATTATTGGTAACCCTATGTGATCTGTGAGATTATAACATTGGTTCCGTTGCTAGTAGTACATGTCTGAGATGTATACAAGCAGATGATATCAGAACAAGAGATTAAGGACTGGTGGGAGCATAAAATAGAAAACTACTTGCAAAATTACGCACGAGGAAACAGATTAATGACTGCTCAAGCGAAAGAAAGGTTCTTTACTAAGACTCATGAGAAGTTTGTAGAATCAGTGCCCCATCTTTTGAAGAAACTCCTGGATGAAAAAGCCAGAAGCAATTAAAGACCAACAGCTGCTAGACAAACTGATTCAAGGGGGAAGAACAAACCTGTTGGAGTGGTTCGAAAATATCACCGACAAATTCTGCGAGGAGCAAGTCGTAGAGGAAAGAACTTCAGTGGAAACTATCTAGAAGAAATTCTACACAGACCTCACCGAACAATTCTTGTTTTCCTTACTGACCTTGTTGTTCAAATTTCCGATCGAGAAAGGAGTAGGTCATATCGTTGAACCTCATCCATTACTACGCGAACAACCACAAAATACTAAATGGGAGGAGAAATAAAAGAAGTGGGAAAAATTCATTGCTGAAAGGGAGTGGGAATACTTCCTAAGCAAGTGAACAAAACTATCCGGGCTTTCTAAAGCGTTGGGTAGGAAATGGGGGGTAGTTCGTTGTATGTCAGGGTAAAGTGGAGAGGATTCTAGTCGACTAAAGAGATAACATTTACCAGTAATGAAAAGTCGACCTAAAAGGGAAATTGAAAGGACAGTGTCACATAAAGGTACGACAGACTTTCAGAAAATAGAGAGGGAGAAGAGGCTGCAAAGACGGGAAGAGAGAAGGGAAAGATACATAGCGCCGTAAAGAGGAATGAGCACTAGGGTCACAGACCAAGAGAGAAATCTTCCAGAGTTGGGTCATGACCAACATGAAGAAGGTGGAAGAAGAAGCATCCCCTATGGAATAATATTTGTGGATAGAGCAGCGAGAAGCTCTCCAATTAGAAGTCCCCTAGAAGGAAAGGCCTCTATCTCCAACAAATCCGAGTACCAGGATACAAACCATTGTCTAAGAGGACCTCAGACTAGGATCTGGTGACTTTGGTATTTGGAGCCGACTAAACGACAAGAGAAATGATGATAAACATCCAATTATCCATCAACCAGAAGAAGGAAATTGGGTCATGCTTCAAGCATTACCCTCCAACCAAAGTATCCACTTACTTTACCTGACACATGAAGGAGCACCCCCTCCACCAAATAAAGCTTTGGAAGATATAGAAAATTTGGAGCTGTAGATAAATAATTGCAGTTGGACATCGACAAGAGAAGTTGACCCCGACCGACTGCTTGTCAGAGAAGAAACAACAACTAAGACGACTGACACAAACGAGATTTCTATCGATAATAGTTCTACATAGAAGAATAAACAAAATACCCCACTATCCCCACCACCACCCCCATCACCGTCACCTCCTAAGGAAGGCAGTGATAGTGACTCCAACATGGGTCACGGGTCAGTGCACATCCCTCTATATGAGGGCGACGAGGACCCCAGATGACATCTTTTCATCTGTGAGTCGACTTGGGAGGCAAACCAAGTTACAGATGAAGACAGATAGATGGCGCAGTTCACAGGTACCTTGAGGAAAAGGGCATTAACATGGTATATGACCTTTTCTGAGAGAAATCCCCGAGCAACTAAAGCCGAAGTCAAAGCACAATTTCTATCGTTCTTTAAAACTCTATATGAAAAACATCTGGCAACAAAGAAATTAAAGACAACATCACAAAAGCTAGGATAAATTGTCCACGACTATTACAAACGATAGAAATACCTTCTCATCCAGTTGGATTATGTCATTGATGAGCAACTATTAATCCAGTGGTTTCTTGTAGGTCTGTCACAAAAAATTATTCGAAACGTCAGTCTGGAGACATTCAAAACTTATGAAGATGCGCTCACAAAAGCTATACAAGTAGAAATGGATGAGGACATTCCAGCATACTCCATGGATCACAAACTGGAGGAACAGCTTGAGATCATGCAGAAATCTCTAAAAGAGCCAAACCTTAAGAGTCAGGATATTTGGTGCACAAAGTGCTCGATGGCTAGACATTCAAAGGACAACTGTTGACAGGATATTAACCAACAAGATGTTCGATTTGTGCAAACAAAATGTTTCTGCAATATCTGCCAGGAGCATGGAGAGCATACCACAAAAGATTTCCCATTCAACATGAAGAATGGCAAAGCATCATGGTGCGCAATCTGTGAAACTAAAAATCATAACACCTCTGAATGCCACCTAAATCTAAAGAATCGATAAAATTATCAGGCAGTATATCAGACTAACGCAGTTGCATAGAACAATGAGCAATGAAACAATGCACAAAATGACCAAAATAATTAAAGGTATGAAGGTCGTCGATATGAATGTCGGTTTGACAACTAACGTGGAGGATATGGAAGTCGAGGTCGATTCTCTAGGAATCAAGACAACCAACCACGTCGGCCCATCCAATGTTTCACATGTTACAAGGAAGGACACTGACATGCAAATTGTCCATACAAGGACAAGAGTGACCTAAAATTTTGTACTAGTTGTGGAGTAGGGGATCACTCATTAGAGGATTTCCCTACTATGCTTGAAAAGATAAATAAAAAGAAAAATGTTAATGTCTTTTCGTGTGTGGAAAATCATTATATTATTAATACAAATAATTTACATATCGTAACCCAACAAGGGATGAAAACTAGGAATTATAACCTCCAAATAAGCAAGATAAAAGAAAAAAATGTTTATCCTAACCCAGTTAAAGAAAAACAAATATATAAAGATGCAACAAATATATTTATAGAATTTGCTCGACAGGAAGAAGAAGATGATAATCAACAAGACACAGTAAAATAGCTAATACAGTTGGTACAAAAAGATTAAACGGTATCACAATTCATCAACTTACTGTATAAAATAAAACACAACAAAAACACCAAAAAACAAACAAAGAATATCTACAGCTTAAACCAAAAATATAAAAGTGATGCCGACCCACTTGTCGACCTGGAAATTGAAGGTTACCATTTCTAACAAGTTGTACTCGATCTCAGATCATAGGTAAATATTATGACTCAAGACACATGGGAACAGTTAAGCAAACCTTGATTATATGAATCAGGCATATACCTAAAACTGGTCAACCAAGGCCTAATTGAACCTATTGGAGTCTAGAAAAATGTCGACACAACGATAAAAGGTATATCGACCAAAGTCAACTTTGAAATATTGAACCTAAGGAAGGATCCAGTTCCTTCCCAGCATTAGTAGATTGACCTTGGGGGAGAAAAATGAAAGCCTCGATATCCTTGGACAAAGAAAGAATAAAATTAAAGGGGAATGGACAAAAAGTCATAGTACCTATTCATCCATCCCAAGGAGAACCTTGGATAGAACCAATCGATGAAGAAGTTGACATCCGACAACTATATCAGATACAAAATAATGAAGATTACACAGAACCTAATACATATGGTGAACTTTACTTAGGAAACCAAGACTCAGTAGGATACAATTAAGATGCAGAACTATATGATTGGGAGGTTGAAAACTATGAAACAAAAGCAAGAGGATGTTGGACCATTCAAAAAGTATAGAAGAAACCAGTCAAACAATGCTTTGTGGTGTCCATCATCCCAAAAGTATTTGAGAAGAAAATTAGGGAATATCCTACCTTGCAACCAACAAATATAAATACCACAAAAATCCCAAGGTATAAAGAAAGAGAATCACCAGTTATGCATGTAGAGCAAGTATCTAGGAACATCAGTGAACATGGCCGACTACAAAGTTTAGTAGAAACGTTTACAGGACAAGCTGCTAGATGGTGGGATACCCATCAGTCAAGACTGCAGACATGGACAATAGCTTTGACTTATTTTGTAGAAATATTTGGAGGAAAGAAGTTAACCAACCCGGCTCAGATACCTATATTTACCCAAGGACAGAATCCAGAAAACCATATAAAGATATGTGAAAAAGAATGGAGAAGATTGGGATATAAAGATGAACGTACATGGCCACACTTATTTCCATCAACACTCGCCAACTTACCAAAAAAATGGTACAAGATGGAAGAAGCTCAGGGTGAAACATTCCTATGGCATGAACTCAAAGAAAATTTTATCAAAGACTTCAACTTTGAACCCCAAAATGAGAATTTGGTCGAAACTGCAAAACAGATCAAAGCATTTGTACAATCGACAGAAAACAAAACCCTAAGGGACAACCGACCAACAATAAACTATAACACTATACAAACTGGGACAATACCACAGTCAACAAGATTACAGTTGGAAAATGAAAATTCGGAAGGGAAAAGATTCAGATAGAAATCAAACCATGTCGAAACGACCAAACCTATTCACACAGTACTCAAAGTTGAAACAACCAACAAGGAGGATACCGACCGAATGATTGCAGCGGACTTCCCTACCACATTCTCACAGTTTAAGGAAGGAATTCGACTAATCAATGAAGCTAAAGCACTGTGTTGCAGCTTCAACATTTCTTCCCAAAATTTTAAAAAGTTTGGGATTCTCCTTTTATTTCTTTTGCTCGGCTTTTTGTTTTGTTTGATGTTTACACAAAGATTTATTTGTATGCCAGCCATGTTTTACCGTTTGAATTGATTTTTTCCTCGCTAATCGAAAGTGTTTTGGACTTTGAGTCGGGAGTCTAGTTATCTTCACGCCCGCCGTTACAAAAAAGAACCGAACATCAAGTCCAAGTTTTGTCTCCGATGTATTTTTCTTTATCGGCAGTTTATTTGAGATCCCGTTGGAACCTTTGTATATACATCTTCCGCCATTGCAGAGAAGGTTCTGCGAAGTTGTCCTAGAGTTGTTTAATCCTTTCCAATCCCCGCCGTGTTGTTTCGCAGGTCCATGGTTTTTTTTTCAACTTTCGACGTTGCGGCTCTAGAAAGCACTATGATTCCGATAGTTTGATTTATCTTGTCCACTTAATCGATGTTTTTTACTTGAGACATGTTTATTCTTACTCCGATTTGCTGGTCAGTGGAACTCGTTTCTTTTACAAGTTTTCCGTTGCGGCTCTCTAATCATCTTTTGACCCAAATCCCTAGTCTCGCGAGCTCCGATATGAGTGTTGATTTGTTTCTCCCACCAATGCCATTGTGGGCGTTCCAACATTTTCTTCATTCGCCATTGCAAAGGAGATAGTAACATGATCACCGATCCTGTAGCCTTTCCATCTCCCAATGATCTTATTTTCCCGCCGATTGCATGTCGATCGCGACGTATATATGTGGGTTTGGGGGTTTATTATTTTTTTATTGTTTTTGGTGATTTCTCTGTGTTGTCATTTTCGCTCGAGCAGACCAAGGTTTTTGCTGTCGATACCTTTTCTCCTAGGTGGCTCCACCATGGAAGTTTACTGGTTTTCCTCCACCAGTCACGCAACATAGTGCTACATAGGCCCTTATGCCCGTTTTACCGTTTCGTTTGATTGGTCGAACTACTTTTACTGTCTCCATGGTTAGTGGTTTCCTAGGTTTTCCCGTCTCAGCCTGTGTATATATTCAAGTAAATAGGTTGGCTTCTCGGTGGGAATTTTTGTATTTGTCTTAATGATGACTCTCGCGACCGTTGAGGGTTTGCAGACTGCACTCGATTTATAGGGAAACTAGTGCAGATAGTTGTTACGTTGTCTGCACCAGTTTCCCCTAGTCTATGTATGGTCGTCCGGGGGGGTGTTTTCAAGTTTTTCTTCCTAGAGGTCGTGAGTCTGGTTCCACAATTCGGTCGCTCTCATCTTCACGAACCAGGGTCGTGAGGTCGTTTTTTACTTCCCGCTTAGGATGAGACTGTTCAAACTCGAGTATGAACCCCAACCCACTTTAGTTTCTAAATGCATTATCTAGTCAGGCCGTGAGGTGAGTAGCTTCCCCTTATCTTCTAGGAGTTAAGTGCGCTACCACTTGCAGTGCCCTCACTTGAGATTAGACGCCTTTTTATTTCGCGTAATGTGTAGGTCGTAGCGCCGAGAGGGGGTTTTGGGACTGTGTTTGTGTTGACGAGAGGAGAGGGATATTCGTCGTTCTTGGAAGGCCATGATTTTCTAGGTTAAATCCGCAAATTGTTGGGCGTGAGCTGGTTTTAGTTTTTTGGCCGGAGCATTTGGTTTTTTGAACATTGTTTGCTTATTTTTCATAGCTGCACTCATGTTTAGCATAGATGAGGTAAAATGATTATACAATTGTCTTTATTTTGGAATGTTATCTGGAAATGACCCAACATAACCTAAAATAAATTCCTGTATATGACAGGGAAATTCCTCAGAATTCAAGATGTCTAAACGTCAAAAGAAGAAAGCTCCCGTAGTTAAAGAGGAACCCGAAGTCAAAATTGTTACTAGAGTCGAATACACCTACGAGGAAACCAAATTCATAGTTGGTGTGGATCCCGAATATCAATGGGGGGGAATTTACAGATTAATAATGCGCCGAGAAGTACCTGACATAGGTTTTGAAGAAGAAACCATCTATGCCAATATAGAGAGATCTTCATTCATGAAAATTGCTACTAGACCCGAGCTCTTTCCATGTGCAGAGGTGATTGGGTGGATTCTTCCCAGGGCAGATGTAACCACCATGATTTTGGAAACTGTTGATAAATAGGGTTATGTTGCTTATAGCCCTAGGTACATGGGACTGGCCTACCACTTGCCAGAAGCATAGGTGTACTTGACTGAGGACTGGCTGAAGGCAATTAAGATGGACCTAGTCGAGACATTGAAGAGGATGCTCATGCCTAGCAATAAATTTAGAACTAGGTCGACAGGGGAATATGACATTGCAAATTTAAGAACCCCTTACAAGTTCATTGCCCTGATGCTGAACAGGATTTTCGGGAGGGCCCATGGTAAAAGCTTCAAATTAGAGTGGGTTCCTATCATTTTCTATGTTGCAACACAGGGGACAGTGTTCAACTAGGCAAACATTGTGTCCAACAGCCTCTCAGCTTGCATTGCTTCAGCATTAGGAGGGGTGTCCCAGAAGAGATCAGAGTTCTACATGAGCTCTATACTGATAGATTGTATACTGTGCAACCAACCCTTCCCCAATATGAAGTGTATCTGGGACTGGGAAAGAACACTAGTCTTCTCAGCATACAAGCCACTGTGGGGCCACAAATACCACAGTCACTATAGGGAAGTGTGTGAGCACTTCATTATGCCATTGTATACCCTGATTTTCTTGAAAGAGTGTAACTGCATGTCAGAGGAGGCATTGCAGGTGATTGAAGAATATGCAGACTATTACTTCACTGAGGATGGATTATATTTCAGAATGTTTGGATGCTCCAGAGCACCCTCACTACTGCCTAAGTACGCCATTGATTATGTATTCCACAAAGAGGCAGTTAGACAAGTCTTTTTAGATGGAATAGGGAGCTTTCTGTTTGAACATAAGAAAGCAGCTTACCCTCCTTTTCCATTCAGGTTGGGAAGCTACAAGTTTACTAGGGTGAAGAAATCTAACAAAATCATGGAAGAGTTGGGGAAATTCCATTTTGGGGAAATGTGTTTCCACAGAAATGATTCCCGGAATAAGGTGGCAGAGCATTGCAAAGAGGCGAATGTACATTTTGAATACACAAGCCACTGGGACAGAGAGGAATCCATTTTCCGCAGTGCACAAAACATAACAGCCTTAAGAAGAAGGTTTAAGAAGAAAATCACCACCAAAGGCGGAAAAGGACAAGATGAGCAAGCAAAGGCAGAGGAGGAAGAAACTAGAAAAAGAAATGAAGATGCTAGGAGACTAGCACAAGAGGCTGAAAGCTGGCTCAAAGGAGAGGAAGAGGAAAAGAGAAGAGTTGCATAAGAAGTAGCTATAAAGTTAGAAGAAGCTTCCAAGAGCAAGGAAGAGGAAAAGAAAAGAAAGATGGATGAGGAGCTAAAGAAGCAGGAAGCAGAAAAGCTAAAGCTGACAGAGACAGTGACAGAGCAATCAACTTTCGATATAGCAGACAATCAGGCTTGGGACTTGGGGAACCCTGATATTCAAGATCTTGAGGCAGCTGCTGGTAGCACACAAGGACAGGCTATGGTCCCCACCCTTAGGCTAATCCCTTTTGAGCAGAACAAAGGGGAGGAGGTACCATATTTCAACACTATCTTTTACGATAGGGAAAGGAAAAGGATAATAAAGAGGACCGAGAGAAAGGTCAGAACTAGGGAGCAGTCCGGTAAAATGATAAATGATACAACTGTAGTATATGGGACAGACAAGGACCCCAGGTTCACTATCAAAGCAGGGGCTTCATTGATCCATGCTTCCGAGGGCAATGTAGATCGAATAATGACTGATCTTGAATAGTCAAAGAAGTCCTCTTCCCAGCTCAAAGACACCCTAAGAAGAGAAAGAGAGGAAAATAATAGGTTGAAAAGAAAGTTTGAAGACATACAACGAGAAATAAAGTCTTCAAAATCTGAGCTCCGGTCCCTCCAAGTAGAGAAGAGATCTATGGAGGATGCCCAAGAAAGTCTGGAGAAATTGCAGCAAGAATGTCAAGGGTTGAGGGCAGAAAAGGAGCAGCTGCTAGGAAGGATAGGGGAGTTGGAGCTACAGAAGGCTACCTTGGAGGGATCTGAGAGGAAATATCAGGGGCAGAATGTAGAACTTAAAGAATAGATTACCTTATTGATAGCAGCCCTAGAAGAGGCCAAGGAACAGCAGGTCAGTCTTCAGCCATTCAAGGAGCACATTCTGGCATAGAGAAGCAAGATGCACTAGCTACAGGTGGCCATAGAGGAAGAGAAGTGCAAGGTCTTGCAGGTGGAAAATCAGCTCGAAGATATTTTGGAAACCTCTTCATAATTTGTTGACAGATCGTAGGACATATTAGAGGTCCTGACCGGAAGGATGGTGAGATTAGAAGCGAATGAAGAAACCCTTGCATATTTTCCATCAAAAGATCAACAAGCCCTAAGGCAAGACTATGATTTGCTGGATTTTTCCATAAACACAACCGAGGAATTCAAGAAGGCTGTCAAGAAGACAAAGGGGGCTTGTGTAGAATTCTTCAGGACACTATTGATCATTTATAATCGCTGCCAGGTTGAGGCTGAACAGAGAATGGATACCTTTCCAAACCACAGCCTATTTTTGGAGACTTTGCAAAGAATATATCAAGGAGATGAACAAAGGATACAGCACATTAAATATCTAGATGAGCAGACCTTGAGGAATGAAGTAGATCATTCTGCGGTTAGTGTGCAGCTATTAGAAGACCAACTTCACCTGAGCGCAGCTAGAATATAAGTCATAAGAAATCAGGCTGCTAAGTTCGAAATAAATATTCGTTTCCTAGAACCTTCTGAATTCAAAAGTATTTCCTCAGAAGCTTCAGCATGGAAGAAATTTTTGAATAGTCAAGCAGGACCCTCCTCATGAGCATTTTATTCATTTTATTGTAATATATTGTAATTTTGATAAGCACTTAATGAAACAAAGTATGGAAGGTGAAGAGTTGGGGAATCCCAAGAGTCATACATGGGAAGCCCAACAGTTTTGTTCTTTTTGTATAAATATAGAAGATTTAGAGAAGATGGAGGACTTTTTCCCAGTTAGATTGGAAGACATATTGTAAGAAGAACTATTTCCTTTTGCAATAAATAATTACAGTTTTCCTGTTGGAGAAAGCTTGGTGGAATGTTCAAATGTTATGCTATGGATTTGTTGAAGAGGAACTATTTCGTTTTCAGCTTTGTGTCCATTAACTGTGAGATCGTTCTAACTCTTTGGACCTATGTTCTTGTATGAATGATCTCTGGTTTGTTTGATGAAAATTTCCACTATGAGTAATGAATGTTGTTCATAGACAATTGGCTATCTGGTTATTCAAATATATTTAAATGTCATGTGTTTGAAAGAAGTATCGGCTATGTGTGATTTCTTTTTTATAATGCATGCACAAAATACATTACTCATTAATAAGTGACACTTTTTCTCCCTAGGGATAGGTTAGGTGGTTAGTTTTAATTTCTTGCTATGTGTGTGATTTAGATGCAAGAGAGCCTAAGACAAGATGTAAGAACCTACACATCACATTGTGAACACTCCTTGCATTCTCAATCAATCTACATTTTAGATAAGCATTTGCATGTCATACTTAAAACTAAAAAATAATGAAAATATATACGGTGGACCGGGCCGCAACCGGTAAAACCTTTTATTTTTTTTACTTGACCTACGGTAGCTGGACCGCAAACCGGACAAATTCCCTACACCAAATAGTCACAGGCTTGTTGGGAACATTGACTGGGGAGAATCCCTTGCTGTTGTTGCCTACGATTTTCCAAGCCTCAACACACTGGAATGGCTAGATGCTAAAGTCAAAACTAGAGAATTCGACATATCAAATGATGATTGACCAAAAATAGCAAAAATTGGAGACTACTAGTCTAAAGCACAAACAACAAAGATCACAAACCTACTGAAAGAATTCGAGGATGTATTTGCTAGAGACTATAAGGATCTTAAAGTTCTAGTACATGAAATGGGCGAAATGAAGATCAACATAAAACCTAATGTTCGACCTGTCAAGAAAAGACCATATAAACTAGCTCATAAATACAAAGAGATAGTCAAGAAAGAGATTGATAACATGCCTGCAGCAGGAATCATCTACCCTATTGACCAATCAGAATGGGCAAGTCCAATGGTGGTTCAACCAAAGAAACATCATCCAACCAAGCTAAGGATATGTGTCGACTTCAGAGAACTCAATAAAGTTACACTAACAGACCCATTTCCAACTCCTTATGCAGATGAAATCTTAAATGAGGTAGCAGGACATGAATGCTATTCATTTATAGATGGATTCTCATGTTATAATCAAGTAGCAATAGCCAAAGAAGATCAGAAAAAGACAACATTCGTATGTGAATTTGGCTCATTTTCTTACAAGTTTATGCCTTTTGGACTTAAAAATGCACCTGCAGCCTTTTCAAGGATTGTGGTTAGAACATTTCAGGAGTACATTTACAAAATAATGGCAGTATATTTCGACAATTGGACAATATACTCTACACTAAAGGACCATTGTAAATGGCTAAGACTTATGCTGGAACGATGTCGAAAGATCCAACTATCACTAAACATCAAGAAGTGCATATTTCTAACTCCTATAAGAATACTATTAGGACACATTGTCTGTAAAGAAGGTATTAAAGTTGACTTCACAAAGATAGAAATCATCCTCAACTTAAAACCTCCAATAAATCCAAAACAAGTCAAGGTACTACTTAGTCATACAGGATACTATAGAAAATTCATAAGACATTATTCAGACATGACATACCCATTGGAAGAATTGCTAAGAGATGACCAGGAATTTAACTGGATAGAGGAGTGCAACATATCATTCGAAAAACTAAAAAGAAAGCTAGTCGAAGCTCCCATCCTAAGGTTTCCAAACTGGTCGATCAAATTCCATGTTCACATCGATGCATCAAGCCTAGCAATAGGAGCAATCCTAACTCAGCCAGGAGATGATGGAATGGACTATCCTATAGTTTACAGTAGCAGGAAACTAAACAAAGCTAAAAGAAACTATTCGACAACCAAAAGAGAAGCATTAGGAATGGTATTTGCACTACAAAAATATCGACACTATCTACTAGCTAATCCATTTATCTTTTACACTGACCATTAAGCACTAAAATACCTCGTAAATAAGCCTCTACACCATGGAAGAATTTGTCGACGGCTACTTCTATTCCAAGAATTTGAATTCAAAGTCGTTGTTAGACAAGGTAAGCTAAATGTCGGTCCTAGCCACTTATCCTGAATCGACATAGGGGAGGAACCAACAGGAGTCAAAGACAACTTACTGGATGCACATTTATTTTGAATAGAAGCATTCCCTGCAGAGTTAGAGGAAATGGCTTATTTTTCAGAAGATGGACAAGCACCAGAAGGCATGAGTATGAAGAAGAAACAAATCCTAACCATGAAAGCTGCACCATACAGTCTCATAAATGGATTCCTATATAAAATGGGTTTAGAGGACATCCTCAGAAGGTGAGTACTGGAACATGAAAGAAATAATATTATGTATGAAGCACATTACAGACCTGCAGGAGGACATTTCCAAGTAGATACAACTATAAATAAAATCCAACAATCAGGGTTGTGGTGGCCGACACTTCACAAATATTGCAAAACATTTGTAAGAAATGTGACAGATGTCAACGACTGGGTCGACCCATGCCTAGTACAGAAATGCCCCTGATATCAGTAAACCCAAGTTTGACATTTGAAATTTGGGCCATTGACTTCATAGGACCATTTCCTATACCAGCAAAAAGAACAGGTGCAAGGTACATAATAACTGCAGTCAAATACGTAACCAAATGGGCAGAGGCAAAACCAGTCGACACATGTTCCAGCGAGATAACTGCTAAGTTTATCTATGAGAATATCATTACTAGATTTGGATGTCCATTAACCCTAAATAGTGACCAGGGAACACACTTCATCAATAAAACTATTAAAACACTAACAGGCTAGTTCCAAATTGACCACCGACAGAGTACAACTTACCACCCTCAGTCGAATGGAGGAATTGAAGCATTTAACAAAACATTAACAAAAATATGTAACATCGAAAAAGACGACTAGGATGAAAAGATGCCTGCAGTACTATGGGAATACTAACTGGCATATAAGCACTCAACCGACCAAACACCATTTCGACTAGTTTATGGACAGGAAGCAGTAGTTCCTCTACACTTTCGACAACAAACACCTTTTATCGCAGAAATTTTGCATGTCGATGTCGAACAAAGAAGAAATGACTGACTATTGCAACTAAGTAAGCTTGAAGAACACCAACTAATCGCATTACAACATCAAGAAATCCAGAAACAACAACAGAAGGCATGGCACGTCCAAAACATCAAAAACAAAAACCTGTCGGTAGGAGACCTTGCCTTACTATACAATAGTCGGGTAAAAGGAAAACTCAAAAAGCTACATACAGAATGGATGGGACCCAATGTTGTCGAAGAGGTACATGCCAATGGATCAGTCCGACTAAGGATGCTACAAGGCATAGTATTTTGGAAACTTGTTAATGGTGCCCAACTAAAGTGGTACAGAAACTAAACCAATTCGAAAAGAAAAGAAAAAACGACCATAATGGTTAAACAAAAGCTATAAAAATTGGAAAATCCAAAAACTAAAACAAGATCGAAAAACATAAGATAGTATGACAAGAAATCACCACCATGACAACCGACATCACACCCATCGACATAACACCATCGACCACTCACATAATCGACATCGACCAACGACCTTGGAAGTCCCATCCCACCTTCATGACTATGGATGACAAAATCAAATCACCATTAACGCAAACTCAAGTGTTCATGCTGGACCATCACGTCCGCCATTAATACACCCATCGACAAAAATGTCAAACGCATCAACTATAAATACTGAACCGCCAAAGGATCATTTATAGCATTCCGAACAGAGAGAGCAAATTAGCAACCAGATGACTGAAAACCAAGAATACCGAAGCAAAATCGACCTGCAGACCGACAATATGGCACCTAAACAAACCAGAGCTGCAGCCAAGGCTAAAGAACTACAGATTGTGGAGACACCATTGATCATGGAGACTCAAACTCATCAAGAATTCCAAGGTTCAGGAGATCTCATGGGTGAAACTATGGACCGAGATTAAAGAGTGGGATTATGTCGACAAAAGGCCTACACAAGCTGTAGATAAAATCAACCATAGTACCATCGTAAACTACATCAATGCATTGATCATGGCCAGGTTTGGAGGCACTAAGGAAACAATGGTGAAATTTATCATAAGTCGGTATCATAACGATAGATTTTACTTCGAATGACCGGTCGAAATCTCTACGGAAGTAATTTCCAAATTGACTAGGTTATCAAACCAAGGTGAACCAGTACCAATCGGAATCAAGGAAGTGTTGGTAGAAGAACTAACAGGATCAATATCAGGCAAAAACTCCAAAGGGCTAATGATTAGCCAAATACAAACTCGGACACCACAAATAGTGGCCAAAATCATAGCCACTGCACTTACACCGACAGGTTGAGGAAGTGACCTCAAACTAGATATGTTGGAGGCAGTGGATACCATTTCCCCCACAGGAAAGATATATAGATGGGTTGATTATGTCACCGACATGCTTAAAGGAATCTGCAAAAAATGTCAGGAGTCAGGAGGAATTATCAAGTTTCCATCCCTAATGTTATGGATAGTAATGTACACCTTGTGCCCTATCGGGGATAAGCAATTTCAAGAACCAATAAAATTTAATATATGGAGGTTCAAACCGTTCTCCCAGAATGGAACACTGAAAGAACTTGCAAACAGAAAAGTGTTGTTCAAAAACTGGTTCCAACAGCTGAAAGTCCGCACGACTAGATGGAGGGTGCCCCAGAACATTCGACAAAGTCTGCCCAAAAATGCCCATATCCAGTTAGAACTTGACCATAGCGTGGTATGGTACATGCAAGGCGCCAAGGCAAAGGCAATATCTCTCGACTCTTACCCGACAGTCGAAGAGATCTTTCGAGAGCTAGCTCAACAGACAAGTTCAAAATTGTCGATACCAGCAAGGGAAAAAGAAATAAATTTCTCGATAGAAGAGCCACTGACAGACCAAGAGAAGGAGGAAGATTACAAGATCAACCTATACATCAGCACATTTGTGTCAGAGGAGACGTCGGTCGAAGATACCAGCCGACTACAAATCATAATCAAACCTCGGACAGCATAAAGGGAAGAGACACAAACACAACAGCTGGTAGCCAATCCAGCTAAAGAAATCCTTGTCTCAACTGAAGACCCGGGAGGAGAAATATACACTGAAGATCCAGAATATGCTATCACCAAAGAAAACATAACCAAATTATCGAAGGAGATAGCAGCTTCAAGAAAAAGGAAGAAAACATAGGAATGGGAGCAAGGGAAATGTAAGCGCAAGGTTATCATTCTAGAGTCCTCACAATACAAGGAATAACTGGCAGCCGTGGCATGTGACATTATAGAAGATGTCGCAGCAAACAAAGTGCCGGTGGAAACACAATTCCAAATATTTGTCGAAGCAGGGGCACAGCAAGGTCGTCCAAAGAGGGTGAAAAGCACAAACACTTCGACAACTGAAAATGTTGTGGATCTCGTTTCTACACCTCCACCCCCATCTCCAACCAAAATCACACAAGATATAATCCCAGAACAGCTTTCCATAAGTCCACTCGACATATGCAAGAATGTTATGTCAGATACCGTGAAGGAAAAGTTCAACCGCGACAGAGACCTCTAGGCATACATTGAAAAATTGCCTGAGTTACTCACGTCAGTTCAAAAGATCACCACCAAAGCCCCTTTGTTTGAAGCTAGTGGTTCTAGACTGACCATTCCCCAAACTAGCCAAATACTCCAGAGACCGAGGACTTTTGCAATTACGAGTTCGACATTTGAGAGGAATCCCGAAAAAGAAGCTGAAGTTGTCGTAAGTCGGACCACATCTATCATTCCGACTGACCCCGAACCCAACCCACCAGCCAATGAACCGACCGAAGATGAGGAAGGAGAGGACATGGATGAAATAAATCGATAAATTCAGGAACTCTTCTCCGACCTCCAGGAAAAATCACCTCCATAAACCCACGACCCCTCACTCGACCATATCTCCACTAATCCAATCACACCAGACCATTCACCAACACCATCACCACCGCTTCACCAACCAGAGTCTCTAATCCAACCAGCTGCTACTAAACCACCTCCACCACAACCATTAGCACCAACTACAACCGCATCTAGACCCTCTGAATCCATCCAACTAGATGCACAACTAGCTGCAGCAGTTATCCAACCAGCCCAACCAGAAATACCATCGACTACTACTAGCCAACAACCAATTCTGACTGTCACGGGTACACAGGTGCCAAAGCAGGTAGAGCAGCAGAAGCACAAAAGAAAGAAAGACAAGAAGAAGAAGGACCATCAAAGCCAGAGAACAATGGTCCACATCAGTCAACTTGGATCAACCACTGCAGTCGACCCAACTAAACTAAAGGATGGAGAATTAGGACAACTATTGGAATCCTTGGCAATCGAAGCAAAAACAAGGAGCCAGAGCAGACGTAGGGATCTCGACGAGAACTAAAAAGAACAAGTTGAGTTCCTCAGCAAATGCAGAAACTTGGTGCAATCTGTGATACTAGGTCTAACAGAGGTCGACACCGACAAGCCGCTAGAAAAGGATTATCAGCTATTTGAGAGAGTGGTGTCGGTGCTACAGGCACAAAGGCAAGATACCAAAGAGGAGCAGAAATAAGAAATAGTTCGACTACTGACAAAGTAGCACACAATTTTCACAGAAGCATACAAAGTACTACGAGATCACATGGAGGAGTCAGTGATTATAGAAGAAGTACTGAGATATTGTCCTGCATATTATGGGAAAGTCTATCAGCAAGTTCAACAAACCCGACAAGAAATCCAAGCGCTCAAAAAGAGAAAAATCATAGAGGTAGAACTCAAGAGCACAATTGAAAATCAAATAGTGCTCGAAACTACCAAGTTGCAGAAGCATGAGCAACAAGCACACCAATCGGTGCAACAAGCAATTCCAAATCTAGAAAAATTAGATATCATCTGCTTACAAATGAGATGAATTTTTGAGATAGTAGAGGAAAAGGACTAGTTTATGGGTCCCGACATGGAGAACATAGAAAAACTCTCTGTTTGTGTCAGAAATTGTTACTAAGGCTAGGGTAACAAGCCAACACACACTCAAGAGTAAAACTCAATTCAAACTAGGGTTTAGGGTTTTGTTTTATGTGTTTTTGGTTGTAAGATTCAAGATCATACAGGGAATACATTCAGAGTAAAAGCAACAACTAAATCATAGACATAAACTGATAAAGATGCCCAATATATATCACAAACATCCAACAAAGAAAATATGCTGTGGTTCATACATTAAAAGATAAGCATTACCAGAAAAAGACATCAACTAGCAATGAAATTACCATTTAAGAAGCAAAACATGCTCAATAACAAAGCCAACATAGACAAATTGTGGGGGAAAGAGTCATATCTCACATTATTTCATCAGTAAATGTATATGAGAGTTACAGTACCAGTTCTCTGAACAAGTCTGACAGTACAAGCAGCTAGCAGACCTCCTGATGCTCCCAAAAAATCAGAACCTCAACAATGTCTTGCTAACTCATTTAAATAGGAAAGTTCTCCCAAAATCAGTTAGGTTTCACCTCCTAACTACCTCCATCGAGTCACTAAGTAGGTAAAGTAAAAAGTGACTTTTACAAAATTACATGATTACTAAAAATAGCAAAAGCTTAACAAAAAGTGTTTTTCATAAATAACCACTAACTAATAACTGTTTCATATCTTCTTAGCTGCCTCAACAAGAAGTGATATTCCATCTAGGGCTCGAGACCTTTTCTTAGCTCTTTTCTCCTTCTTCTCCATATCAATTATCCTTTTCTGCAAGTCTTCATTTTCCTGTTGTAAATGATCAACAGTCTTCTCCAGCTTTGCACAGTACCTGTCAGCAACTCTTTTCCTGCTAAGGACTTCCTTGGAAACTTCTGACAGCTCCAAAAAATGTTTATGCATATCCTGCAACTCCTCTACGAGCCCTTTATTAACTTTTAATAATCCATCATTAGTTTCTTGCAGGTGCTTCATGTGTTTCCTGTATCTCTGAATACTTTCCTGTACATCCTCTTCATCAAAATTTGGGATCTCTGATATATTGTCATCCTGCATTAAAAGATCTGAAAAATCAACATGAACAATTGATTCTTCTAAATATCTTGCTTGCTTGAGAATAGCTTGATCCTCTTCATCCAATTCATGATCTTCAAGAGTATCTGCCTTTGCTTTATCTTCTTCCTGCTGCTTGGCAAGTCTATCTTTAATTTCAGCAATTATTTCAAATAATTCAGACCTAGGCTGTTCAATTTCTCCTACTAACTGTGATCTTTTTGTCTCTGCAGGTTGGGAAGAGGAGGAAGGCTTGACAGTTCTCTTTCCCTTACCTTTACTGCTCTTTTTAACAATTTCTATTTTTTCACTAGAGGAAGAACTAATCACCACAGCTTCCTGTCTGGACTCTAGTTTGGGGTTAAGTAGATTTTTCATCTTCCATCTCAGCTTGTTAGTAGGTCTGTTTTTAGGCCTGAAGTATGAAGCTACATTTTTCCTTTTCTTTTTCTTAGATTTGGCTGATTTTACCCTTGAGGTAGGAAAGTCTCCACATGCTTCTATACTTGGCTCTGTCTCAACAATTTGCTGTTCATCCTCCAATAACTAACCTTCATCTTCAGATAATATGGTAAGATGGCTCCTTTGTTCAGTTTGTAATTCCTCCTTAGGAATAGCAGCTCTCTCTTTATCAACAATCCTAGCTTGTTCAGAATGTGCTACTAGTGGTAACTTCAGACAAGGCTGCACTTCTTCACCTGCAAACAATGAGTACTTGTTTCTCATGGAATCTGAAGCCACTTTGAGCTGACTGTCATCCTTTACTTGTTCTGCTACCTGCTCTGTCACCTTCTTGGCTTTTACCTCATCTTTACTTGTAGATTTGATTGAGTGACCTAAATTTTTGATCATTACCTTCCCCTTATCAGTCTGCCTTTTAGGCTGTTGATCTTCTTTTTGAGGATGAACATCTAACCAAAACAAAAAGAAATCCCAAGTCCTCCCCTCATGCTGCAACACTGTGGTGATGATCAATTTGATGAGACCATGATGAAAAAGCGACTGGGAAGTGTGATCATCATGTTGCTTTATCTTGCTTGACATCTTCTGCAGGCTTTTTAAGAAAAAGAAGGGCAGGTTCATTTTAGAAACTCCTACTATGTGTTGTAAGAACCTGAAATGATATTTAAAGACAAATGAATATCTGCCTTCATAGGTCACATAACTTTGAAGTATCCTTATGGCCTCAATCCACTCCTTCCTGAAATTTTGAATGAGGATACCCTTGTTCCAGTCGGGAGTCACATTAGGCAATAGGTATCTTTGAGGTTCAAACTCAAAAGGCAATTTTTTAAACCAATGCTCCCCCTCATTGCTGATCTTAGTAGCTTCTTCTATTAACTCCACAGTCAATTTGAATTTCAAATCATCCATCATGATCATATCATCTTTGAGTCCCTTAGCAAACTTGCAGGACACCTAATCATTGAAACCATCTATCTTCTTGAAAAACTAGAACCAACCTGCTTGCTGAAACAGTTCTGCACAGTCAGGAAGCTTCTGAATCCAGGTTAGGTCTGTGGGCTCAGCCCTGTTGACCTTACCACTTTTGCCACTTTTCCCCATATTCTTCTTTCAAGAGCTAGAAACAGTCTGGCTTTAAGTTTCAAAAATGTTTTAAAATTGGTTTGTTGTTCTTCGAACTCCTTCTCAATCTGTTATGTACTCCTGAACAGGCCTGCAATGTCAACGTTCCCTTGTCTTCAACCATACAACCAGGTTTGAATATAGGTATACTGTGAGTAGATCAGTTCATGAATAAAACAGTTATAAAAGCAAAAACACTGCTCATTCTTCACAAATGCACCATCAGACATAATGTCAAATTGCTTTAGACTATAAACCACCTAAGCTCTCCATTTTTTTGGTTAAGGAAACCAGCAATATGATATGCTTTTAGATATAAACTTCTCCTTTAATAGAAATTTATTTAAATCATAGAAGACAGCACTTTGGTTAACCAGTTTCTAGGGTGTTCAATATAATTGAAAACTGTCAATGAAAATAGCTGCTCTATCTTCAGTATTTGCTCCTCCTTCTATGCATCAAAACAGCTTCGATCCTCAAACCCTCAATTTCTGACTGGTTCATATTTTTTTCCAGATTAACATCAATCATAGACTTATCGACCCATTGGAGACTGATAGCATGAGAGGGGAGAACAAAAACACCTCTGTCTACAATATAATCACCTTCGCCAAAAAACTGCCATCAAAATCTGTATATGAAAGTCAACATGTTCTCCAAGCAATTGATATTGTTCTCCAAGCAATTGATTTTTCACATCATAACAACTATCAACAGCTTTTCAGACCAATTGATCAAACCACTGAACACCTTCTGTGTAAAAATATGAGCATAACAAATCAGTCTAGAGGTCCTTTCAATGCTACTTCCTGTAGATTTTCTGGTTTAAGTTGGCATTAAGGTCTGAGAAGAAAACTATTCAGTTAGCTCATTACAGCCAGTATTCATCAATATCAGAGTTTCTCAAGTAGGTTAGAGAGCAACACATAAAACAAAACCTTCCTTTGAACTGTCCTCGAAATTCCAAAAGTGGCTGCTTTAAACTTAGGTTATTATGGTACTCTGTTCATGCACATTCTCAATAATAGCTTCAGACAGCTATTTCTACGTTGAATGGTTCATTTTAAAACCCATTCTAACTTCTGCAGCAATCAATTTCTTCAAAATATCCTCCAGCAAAAAAAAAACCCAATTTCTTCAATTAGATGGGTTCGTGTTAAAATACCTATCAATTTTCCAACTTCCACAGCTTATACCTTCGTTTTGGGCTATCAACGGTTTCTCCTTACGCATACAGGTGTCTCCATGTCATCCCCTTAACTGCAGGTGCGTGAATTAAGAAGCCCTAATTTCTTGCTGGCGTTAAAGACACTGTCTTCTCTTCACAGGAACACAATCCACCTCTTTAGCGTTTTGATATGCATTACGAGCACTCCTGTCCGATAATAATGCGTATAGAAAGAGAATTTTGCGAGCTTTAGCCGAGATTTGCTAATTTTGTCCAACTAATTCCGCATAATATGCAATGATGAACCTGCTCTGCTTCGTGACTGATAACCAACTAAAATCGTGTCTAAACTGCAGTCAACACGTGTTAAAACACTCACACAATACGATCAGTCACTTCCAGATAAAAATCATGATTGAAATCTGTTTGAAATTCGAAAAAACAAAGGGCCGCGATATTCTTGTAGCGCGCCCTTTGTTAAATTTTCATCCAGCGCTACAAGAATAGTTGCTAGGCCAAATTTTCGTTGTTTTACAATTTTCAGCTAATTTGTCGGAGGTTTTAAAAGCTGATTGGTTTAAGAAACAAGTCTAACTGCTATCTAAACACATTAATGAATCAACTTTGAAAATATGATCTTCTTTAACCCCTTTTAAAATATAAAAAAAAAAATCAAAAATCAAATAAAACCTACAAGACTGGGCTCAAAACCTATACAATCATCCATATAGCTCCTGAAAGGGACTAAAATTAAAACTTAAAACCAAAACCTTCACTGAGATAGATTGAAAACAAACCAAAAATGGAGAAAATAAACCAAAAATGGAGAAAAATTTACTGACTTAACATCTGGCTCCAGCTGCGGGATGAAGTCCTCCCTGTGAGGCTTCAAGAACCTGTAGACCAGTGCCTTCTGTCCTTTATTCACCTATCTAAAAACTTCCATTGGGCTATGGAGTCTTTATTCAACCTCACTCACACCGGTATGTACAATGAAGAGTGACAATGATCTTATTAACTCTAAAAGTGTTTGAGGAATCGCCCATTGACAAGGCTGAGCAATTCCTCACCTTCCAAGGACTGCAAGATGAATGTATTATTTTCCAAAACTTTAGCTATCAGAAAGGGGCCAAACCACAGATTATCAAATTTGCCATGCTTACCCTTCTGTTCTTTTCTTGCATCCCATCTTAAAACCAACTCACCTTCTGAAAAAGTATGCTCTTTAATATTTCTGTCAAACCTGTGCTTTACCTTAGCTCTGTACAACTGAGCTTCTTTGTCCACCTTTTCTCTATGCTGCTATAGCTCTATCATCTCAAAGATCCTCCTTTGCATGTCATCTGGTTCCTCTTGAGATTTTTGGAGGAATTTCATTACTGGAATGCCCAGTTGAACAGGGAACACTGCTTCTGTGCCATAAACCAGCTGATAAGGAGAAGTACCAATGGCCTGTTTTACTGTAATCCTGTCTGCCCACAATGCATATTTCAGCATTGAATCCCAAGACCTTTTGTTATGTTTCAGCAATTTCTTAATGCTTTGAATGGCATTCTTGTTAGATGATTCAGCCTGGCCATTTCCCTGAGGATAATAGGGAGTTGAATGTTTCAAAATAATTCCATTTTTCTCACAGAAGGCCACCATTGCCTTGGATTTGAATGCTTTGGCATTATCAGTTATTAATCTGTGTGGACAGCCAAATCTACTCAGGATATTGTCTTCAATGAACTCCATAATCACCTTATCTGTAGCATTCCTTGTAGGAATGGCTTCCACCCATTTTGTAAAGAAATCTGTGGCTGTCAGAATCCAATGATGCTGTCCGGAAGATGTTGGATTTATCTCTCCAATAAAATCCAGACCCCATTGCTGAAAAGGGGCATTGACTGCAATAGGCTTCAATGGCAAGGATAATAATTTATGTTTACCTGCAAATTTTTGACAAGGTATGCAAGTTCTTACTTGCTGGTAAACATCTGAGAAGAGGGAGGGCCAAAAGTATCCAGCTCTCAAAATTTTGTAAGCTGTGGTTTTCCAATATTTATGCCCTCCACAAGCTCCTTCATGAGATTCTGAAATTACTTCCCCTATTTCAGCTTGATCCAAACACCTTAACAAGATGCCTCCTGGGTCTTTCCAAAACAATTGATCTTCCAGCAAACAATATTTAGTAGCTTTCAGTTTCAGAGATCTGGCAGCCTTCCTATCTAAGTGCTCTGGGCATTGCAAAAATAACAGGAAATAAACAATATCAGCATACCAATCTGAAGATGAATAAGAGTCCATGATTCTTTCTTTCTCCAGCATTGCTTGCTTTTCTTTAGGTGCTGATTCTTCTGCCATAACATGTAATCCTAGTGCTTGACAATTTGAATCAGCCAGCAGTTTGGCCAATCCTTGTCCTTTGACCAGCTTAGTAGGTCTGATTTCCACCTCATATTCCATAATCTTGGCAATCCACTTTCCTCTCTTTCCTTCACTGTCAGGCTGTGTCAGAACATCTTTCACTGCTGCATTTGGAACAAATGAAATCACCTTTGAATGAAGAATATAAATTCTGAAAAATCTCAGAGCTTTCACCAGAGCATAGGCTTGTTTTTCCAGAATGTTGTACTTCAGTTCAGAATCCCTGAGAGTCTTACTGAAAAAGGCAATGGGCTGCTCTAGTCCTTCCTTGTTTTTCTGAAGTAAGACAGCTGCAATTGTATTTGCTAAAGCAAAAGAAAAAGTAAGGAACTCCTTGGTAAAATCAGGACTTACCAGAACAGGTGCTTCAGTCAGAGCCACCTTGATTTTTTCGAAAGCTTCCTTTGTTTCAACAGTCCATCTAACTTCTTGGTCCTTCTTTAACATTGCTGTGATTTGTTTGATGGTCTCAGCAAAATTAGGGATAAACCACCGCAGAAAATTTATCTTGCCAATAAATGATTGCACATCTTTTTTGCTCCTGGGCAAGCTAATCTTTAGTATTGCTTTGACTCTCTCAGGGTCAATTCTAATGCCATCAGCAGACACTAAGTGACCCAACAATCTGCCCTCTTGTACAGCAAAATGAGATTTCTTGGGGTTTAAAGACAGTCCAAATTTTCTGCATTTCTGAAAAGTCTGCCTCAAATGTTTTAAGTGCTCATCATCAGACTATGAGAACACAGTGATGTCATCTAAATAAATGACAAAAAACTTATCTTTCTCACCTACAAATGCAATGTCCATTTCCCTCTGAAAGGTTGCTCCAGCATTCATCAGACCAAAGGGCATCTTATCGTACATGAAGGTTCCCCAAAGGGTGGTAAATGTTGTTTTTTCTTTGTCATCAGGGTGCATGGCAATCTGACTGTACCCTAAGAATCCATCCACCATGGAAATCCTCTGTGCCCCCACAACCTGCTGTAAGACCTGTTCAATCTTTGGCAGAGGGTAGTTGTCTTTTAATGAAGATCTATTGAGATTCCTAAAATCAACACACAGTCTAATCTCCCCATTCTTTTTCCTGACAGGTATAAGATTTGCAACCCAGGAAGAGTACCTGAGAGGCACTATTATCTTAGCATCCAGTAACTTTTTAATCTCTTTTTCAATCACAGGGAATAAGGCTGGATTTATCCTTCTCAATTTCTGTCGGAAAGGCTTAACATTGGGCTTCAAGGGAACCTTATGTTGAATGATTGTTGTGTCATAGGTTCTTAATTCTTCATAGGACCATGCAAATACATCCACATGTTCTTTCAAAATCTTGATATATCTGCTCCTTTGTTCAGCTGACAGAGATTTAGAAATTTTTACCATTCTTGGGTTTTCTGCAGCACCAATATTGCAGTCCATTACATTTTCTTCAGAAGATTGTACCACTGGCTTTGATGGAGTGTCATCTTTGGTAAAAATTATTTCTAAAGGCACTAAACCTTTAGGGATAAAATTACTCTTCAACTCAATGATATTATGACCTGCAATCTTACCTTCAGGAAACTCGTTTTCAGCAAAAACACTTTCAGCAGACTCACTTTCAGCGGACTCATCATCCTGTTCTTCTCCTTCATCCTGATCAATTTGGGCATTGGAAAATTCATCTGTCAGCTCAAGGAATTTCTTAATTTCAACATCATCTTCGAAAACCCTCCAATGCTTCACATTGTCAGGGACACATGGTCTATACCTTACCTCTATTGGATACCTTAGCTGCGTAGTTTTTGGAATTCTGAAATATGTAGCTGTTAGAGCTAATGAGTCTGCAGTTTCATTGTGATTTCTGGGAATATGTGAGATGTTAAATTCTATGAAGTAATTTTCTAACATATCCCATACCTCATTCCTATAGATCTTCAACAAACCCTGCTTTACTTGATATTTGTTCTTCACTTGTTGAACCACTAATTCGGAGTCGCCAAATGCAGCAATTTGTTGAATGCCTAGATCTTTTGCAGCCTTCAATCCCAATAGTAGAGCTTCATACTCAATAGTATTGTTAGTAGTTACAAATTCCAATTTATACATGAGTTTCACTATCTCACCTCCAGGAGAAATAAGCAAAACCCTAGCTCCAGCACCCTCTTTGCAAGAAGATCCATCAAAATACAGCTGCCACAGTGCATCTTCTTCTTCTCTGCTGTGTTTTAAGGGCTGATCTCTTTCTACTTGTAACAGACCACCTGAATTGTCCTCATCAGAAAAATTTAACATGCAGGTACCAAGATCTTTATCAACGGAATACAATGGATGATTAGTGGGGGTTTTATCATCCGTGACAATGTAGGCAAACTGTAGTTCTCTGTAAATTCTCCTATTTTCTCCACCAAAAACAGGGATGGTGGCATAAGAGAGATCCATCTGCAATGTTCCTCCTACCTTCTTTGCCCAGGATCTTGAAAGAAGCATACCAAACTTGGGTGTGATATCAGCTACAACAACATCCATTATGACACTCTTCATGGGCAGCTGAGTAAGGTTAACAACCATGTCTTTAATTACCCCTAGACACTTGACAGCTCGGGAGTCAAAGGCATATAAGTCATGATAAGGTTTGGTGATACTAAGACCAAGGGCTTCCATCACAGCTTTGGGCATTAAGTTATGGGATGCTCCAGAGTCTAATAGGCAATTGTGGATCATCTGATCATGGACAGTTAAGGTAACATAGAAGGGAGGGGAAGCACCAGCTTCATTTTCTGTTTTCTCAGCTAGAACAGATCCAATAAATATTTTTGGGCTTTCTTCTTGCAGATTGACAGTATCTGAAATAGGCTGACCACTAGCAGCAGGCTGACCACTAGCAGAATTCATAACCTTTAAAACTGTTTGTTTATAAGATGGATTCTTTATAAGTTCAGTCAATGGAACAGGAATTTTCAATTTTCCTAATTCAATTTCCAAATTGAAATTCTGAGCTGACCTGTTTACCTCTTCAATTTCAGCATTCTTCTTGGACTTTTCTGCAGGCTGCTTCTTCTCTGTGACAGGATCAGCAACTTGTTTATCAGGAACATTTGCAGCTGGAACATTTGCAGTAGGTACAGCAGCTTTCTTCTTGGGAGCTTGGACTACTTGTTTCGGACCAGATCTGAGATTAATGGTCTTTTTAATTCCATTCTGATTAGCAACAGCATTTATAGCAGTTTTCTCCAACTCTAGATCATCTTCAACTTCATATAAATCAGCATCATAGTATTCAGAATTTAGGAAATCTTCTTCTGTTACAAAACCTGTGGATAAACCATCTCCAAAGTGATTCATGTCTTGGTCAGTTTCGGTCTCCTCAAAGAGGAGCTGTTCATCAACCTCCTCTTCATCAGCTAAATTATTCTGAAAAGGTGGGGGCACTTTTTGCTCTTCATTCTCTCTCCTTTCCTGCTGAATGTCATTATTCCTTCACTCCCTTGGCATAAATCTAGGAGCAAACTGTCTCCTGAACTGATTTTGATTGTTTGGATTTCTCTAAGCCTTTGGAGCTGGTTTGGCAGAATTCTTTTCCAGTTCTAGTTTGTTCAACTTAGCAGTAAGAATATTTACAAGCTTAGCCATTTCATCTATTTTGGCTTCAGCAGACTGGGGTGCAGCACTTGTTGAAACAGCCTCCTTCTTTCCTTTCCTTTCATATAACTGTTGAGGTGTTTCTTTTTTAAGTTCATTTGAAGCCAGTAAGTTTGACTCCACCTCCAAAGCTGCATCTTGCATGTTCAGTAAAGAGACAGCTCTTCTTTCTCTGAGTAATAATGAAAATTCATGGTCAAATGCATTTGCATAAGTCAGCTTGGCTGATGTTTCAGTAGGTTTGATCTCTGCTGGAATCCTACTATACATCTTATTAAATCTTTTTGAGAAATCAGCAACAGTTTCATCCTTCTTTCTTCCAAGAGCACCAAACTCAGTGATATAATAAGTGTGGTCCTTGGTGTCTCCCCACTGCCTCAGAAAAAGGTCACGGAGTTCTTCAATGATTGTAATGGAGTTGGCAGGCAACTCCCTGAACCACTTTCTCACATCCCCATCTAAGCCCTGCACAAATACTCTCATCCATACATCTTTAATTTCAATGTTCTGATTGTCTGCATAACTCAGGAAGGCCTCCCAATGTTCTTCTGCGGTTGTTTGACCTTGTCCATTGAATCGGGGCATATATTTCTGATAATCATGAGCAGGCAAGGCATGTAAAGGCTGGGGTAATGCTAATGGTGCATACCTAGCAGCAATCATTCTGTCCATCATATCCATGGGTGGATTTTGGCCTACCATTGTGGACTGAGGTTTATATTGAGGTTTTGAAGAGGAAGAAACTTGACTGGTACTTGCTTGGAATGGATTTTTTCCTATTTTCAGCTGAAAGAGTGGGATTTTTCCAGGAGAAGTAGTCTTAGCTTTCAAAAAGGTTTCTGGATTGGTAAAAACTTGAAAAGTATTTTCAGGTATGGTAGGTTTTAACCAAGGTGAGTTTTCAGCTGGGTCTAATGAATCACCCCACTGGTGAGGATCACAAGAAGCTGGAAAAGATTGGGACCTTCTGAGCTTTCTTGCTGTTTTTATAATCTTTTCAGGGTCTGTCACACCCCGTAGCAAGGGATATGTAGGTCTGCTCCTGGTTCCAACACTTCTAGAAGCCAGTGTGTCCAAATTTGGTGAAAATAGCCTTCAAAAGATGTTGGCTTAAGTCCACCTCTTAAACCAGGAAAATGATAAGTATCCCAGGGAAGATTTGCTTCAGCTTCGTCCCCAGCAACGGCGCCAAAGATGTTTGTGTCAGAAATTGTTACTAAGGCTAGGGTAACAAGCCAACACACACTCAAGAGTAAAACTCAATTCAAACTAGGGTTTAGGGTTTTGTTTTATGTGTTTTTGGTTGTAAGCTTCAAGATCATACAGGGAATACATTCAGAGTAAAAGCAACAACTAAATCATAGACATAAACTGATAAACATGCCCAATATATATCACAAACATCCAACAAAGAAACTATGCTGTGGTTCATACATTAAAAGATAAGCATTACCAGAAAAAGACATCAACTAGCAATGAAATTACCATTTAAGAAGCAAAACATGCTCAATAACAAAGCCAACATAGACAAATTGTGGGGTAAAGAGTCATATATCACATTATTTCATCAGTAAATGTATATGAGAGTTACAGTACCAGTTCTCTGAACAAGTCTGACAGTACAAGCAGCTAGCAGACCTCCTGATGCTCCCAAAAAATAAGAACCTTAACAATGTCTTGCTAACTCATTTAAATAGGAAATTTCTCCCAAAATCAGTTAGGTTTCACCTCCTAACTACCTCCATCGAGTCACTAAGTAGGTAAAGTAAAAAGTGAATTTTACAAAATTACATGATTACTAAAAATAGCAAAAGCTTAACAAAAAGTGTTTTTCAAAAATAACCACTAACTAATAACTGTTTCATATCTTCTTAGCTGCCTCAACAAGAAGTGATATTCCATCTAGGGCTCGAGACCTTTTCTTAGCTCTTTTATCCTTCTTCTCCATATCAATTATCCTTTTCTGCAAGTCTTCATTTTCCTGTTGTAAATGATCAACAGTCTTCTCCAGCTTTGCACAGTACCTGTCAGCAACTCTTTTCCTGCTAAGGACTTCCTTGGAAACTTCTGACAGCTCCAAAAAATGTTTATGCATATCCTGCAACTCCTCTACGAGCCCTTTATTAACTTTCAATAATCCATCATTAGTTTCTTGTAGGTGCTTCATGTGTTTCCTGTATCTCTGAATACTTTCCTGTACATCCTCTTCATCAAAATTTGGGATCTCTGAGATATTGTCATCCTGCATTAAAAGATCTGAAAAATCAACATGAACAATTGATTCTTCTAAATATCCTGCTTGCTTGAGAATAGTTTGATCCTCTTCATCCAATTCATGATCTTCAAGAGTATCTGCCTTTGCTTTATCTTCTTCCTGCTGCTTGGCAAGTCTATCTTTAATTTCAGCAATTATTTCAAATAATTCAGACCTAGGCTGTTCAATTTCTCCTACTAACTGTGATCTTTTTGTCTCTGCAGGTTGGGAAGAGGAGGAAGGCTTGACAGTTCTCTTTCCCTTACCTTTACTGCTCTTTTTAACAATTTCTGTTTTTTCACTAGAGGAAGAACTAATCACCACAGCTTCCTGTCTGGACTCTAGTTTATGGTTAAGTAGCTTTTTCATCTTCCATCTCAGCTTGTTAGTAGGTCTTGTTTTAGGCCTGAAGTATGAAGCTACATTTTTCCTTTTCTTTTTCTTAGATTTGGCTGATTTTACCCTTGAGGTAGGAAAGTCTCCACATGCTTCTGTACTTGGCTCTGTCTCAACAATCTGCTGTTCATCCTCCAATAAATAACCTTCATCTTCAGATAATATGGTAAGAGGGCTCCTTTGTTTAGTTTGTAATTCCTCCTCAGGAGTAGCAGCTCTCTCTTTATCAACAATCCTAGCTTGTTCAGAATGTGCTACTAGTGGTAACTTCAGACAAGGCTGCACTTCTTCACCTGCAAACAATGAGTACTTGTTTCTCATGGAATCTGAAGCCACTTTGAGCTGACTGTCATCCTTTACTTGTTCTGCTACCTGCTCTGTCACCTTCTTGGCTTTTACCTCATCTTTACTTGTAGATTTGACTGAGTGACCTAACTTTTTGATCATTACCTTCCCCTTATCAGTCTGCCTTTTAGGCTGCTGATCTTCTTTTTGAGGATGAACATCTGACCAAAACAAAAAGAAATCCCAAGTCCTCCCCTCATGCTGCAACACTGTGGTGATGAACAGTTTGATGAGACCATGATGAAAAAGTGACTGGGAAGTGTGATCATCATGTTGCTTTATCTTGCTTGACATCTTCTGTAGGCTTTTTAAGAAAAAGAAGGGCGGGTTCATTTTAGAAACTCCTACTATGTGTTGTAAGAACCTGAAATGATATTTAAAGACAAATGAATATCTGCCTTCACAGGTCACATAACTTTGAAGTATCCTTATGGGCTCAATCCACTCCTTCCTGAAATTTTGAATGAGGATACCCTTGTTCCAGTCGAGAGTCACATTAGGCAATAGGTATGTTTGAGGTTCAAACTCAAAAGGCAATTTTTTAAACCAATGCTCCCCCTCATTGCTGATCTCAGTAGCTTCTGCTATTAACTCCATAGTCAATTTGAATTTCAAAGCATCCATCATGATCATATCATCTTTGAGTCCCTTAGAAAACTTTCAGGACACCTGAGCATTGAAACCATCTATCTTCTTGAAAAACTTCAACCAACCTACTTGCTGAAACAGTTCTGCATAGTCAGGAAGCTTCTGAATCCAGGTTAGGTCTGTGGGCTCAACCCTGTTGACCTTACCACTTTTGCCACTTTTCCCCATATTCTTATTTCATGAGCTAGAAACAGTCTGGCTTTAAGTTTCAAAAATGTTTTAAAATTGGTTTGCTGTTCTTCGAACTCCTTCTCAATCTGTTATGTACTCCTGAACAGGCCTGCAATGTCAACGTTCCCTTGTCTTCAACCATACAACCAGGTTTGAATATAGGTATACTGTGAGTAGATCAGTTCATGAATAAAACAGTTATAAAAGCAAAAACACTGCTCATTCTTCACAAATGCACCATCAGACATAATGTCAAATTGCTTTAGACTATGAACCACCCAAGCTCTCCATTGTTTTGGTTAAGGAAACCAGCAATATGATATGCTTTCAGATATAAACTTCTCCTTTAATAGAAATTGATTTAAATCATAGAAGACAGCACTTTGGTTAACCAGTTTCCAGGGTGTTCAATATAATTGAAAACTGTCAGTGAAAATAGCTGCTCTATCTTCAGTATTTGCTCCTCCTTCTATGCATCAAAACAGCTTCGATCCTCAAACCCTCAATTTCTGACTGCTTCATATTTTTCCAGAGTAATATCAATCATAGACTTATCAGACCCATTGGAGACTGATAGCATGAGAGGGGAGAACAAAAACATCTCTGTCTGCAATATAATCACCTTCGCCAAAAAACTGCCATCAAAATCTGTATATGAAAGTCAACATGTTCTCCAAGCAATTGATATTGTTCTCCAAGCAATTGATTTTTCACATCATAACAACTATCAACAGCTTTTCAGACCAATTGATCAAACCACTGAACACCTTCTGTGTAAAAATATGAGCATAACAAATCAGTCTAGAGGTCCTTTCAATGCTACTTCCTGTAGATTTTCTGGTTTAAGTTGGCATTAAGGTCTGAGAAGAAAACTATTCAGTTAGCTCATTACAGCCAGTATTCATCAATATCAGATTTTCTCAAGTAGGTTAGAGAGCAACACATAAAACAAAACCTTCCTTTGAACTGTCCTCGAAATTCCAAAAGTGGCTGCTTTAAACTTAGGTTATTATGGTACTCTGTTCATGCACATTCTCAATAATAGCTTCAGACAGCTATTTCTATGTTGAATGGTTCATTTTAAAACCCATTCTAACTTCTGCAGCAATCAATTTCTTCAAAATATCCTCCAGCAAAACAAAACCCAATTTCTTCAATTAGATGGGTTCGTGTTAAAATACCTGTCAATTTTCCAACTGCCACAGCTTATACCTTCATTTTGGGATATCAATGGTTTCTCCTTACGCATACAGGTGTCTCCATGTCATCCCCTTAACTGCAGGTGCGTGAATTAAGAAGCCCTAATTTCTTGCTGGCGTTAAAGACATTGTCTTCTCTTCACAGGAACACAATCCACCTCTTTAGCATTTTGATATGCATTACGAGCACTCCTGTCCGATAATAATGCATATAGAAAGAGAATTTTGCGAGATTTAGCCGAGATTTGCTGATTTTGTCCAACTGATTCCGCATAATATGCAATGATGAACCTGCTCTGCTTCGTGACTAATAACCAACTAAAATCGTGTCTAAACTGCAGTCAAAATGTGTTAAAACACTCACACAATACAATCAGTCACTTCCAGATAAAAATCATGATTGAAATCCGTTTGAAATTCGAAAAAACAAAGGGCCGCGATATTCTTGTAGCGCGCCCTTTGTTAAATTTTCATCCAGCGCTACAAGAATAGTTGCTAGGCCAAATTTTCGTTGTTTTACAATTTTCAGCTAATTTGTCGGAGGTTTTGAAAGCTGCTTGGTTTAAGAAACAAGTCTAACTGCTCTCTAAACACATTAATGAATCAACTTTGAAAATATGATCTTCTTTAACCCCTTTTAAAATATAAAAAAAAATTCAAAAATCAAATAAAACCTACAAAACTGGGCTCAAAACCTATACAATCATCCATATAGCTCCTGAAAGGGACTAAAATTAAAACTTAAAACCAAAACCTTCACTGAGATAGATTGAAAACAAACCAAAAATGGAGAAAATAAACCAAAAATGGAGAAAAATTTACTGACTTAACACTCTCCATTCAAGAAAAGATGTCGATATTATCAAGTCTGACTACATTAACAATCGACATCCAAAAAATACTGCAAAGTTGGACAACATTTCAACATCATCTGGCAATGACAGCTGAAGCAATTTTCAAAGTCTGTGCGCAAAAAATACCAACAATCAGACTTCACAGCCCATGAAGACCAAGCACAGAAATAACCACCTAAGGACTGGCAATGAAAATTTTTGTACCTCCCTATTTCTTCGGGACGGAGAAACGTTTTGTTTGTGGGGGAGATGTTGGAGGAGCAAGTCGGTAAGCCGACTTGAATGATAGCCAACTTAGTCAATCAGCCGACTAAGTCGGTCAGCCGACTAATTAGAGGTTAGGTCGGCCACATAAGGTCGTGTCGGTTCACTGAATTGATAGGTAGTTATTTGTAACTGTTTGTAATTCATATATATTAGGTTGTTGAGCCAGATGAGAACTCGGTTCAGTTCTCTGTATTGTATGGACCCTTTCACTATAACATAATATGCTATTCTACTTACTTGTTTTGGTCTCTTGCCTTTGTTATGTATATCTCTTATTAATGTGTATTATTGGTAACCCTATGTGATCTGTGAGATTACAAGAACATCCATACAAAATTGTTATAAGGAATACATATGGAGAAGCAGATTGCATAAATCCAACATTATCATATCAAAACACTTCAACCCATTGGGGGAGATCAAATCACATGAATACCTCACCCTCGTAAAAGAAACATGTGATGGCTCCACTCATAAATAGTTTACATAGGTTGAGGTGCAAGATAGGTATATGTAAGTTTCCCAAGGAGGAATAGAGTGAAATAACTTGTTAGATATCATGCCACTTAGATGGGAAAGAGACCAAACATCACTTCCTGCTATAATGCATAACCTATAGTCACATCATTAGTCACATCACAAGGGGATCATTTTAGAAAAGGGATATTGGTCAACATTGTTCCATCACAACCATTTAGAATAAGTGGTGTTAAAAATATCAAGGATGATGAGCCAAAAAAATACAATGCCATAAACCGACTCAACAAAGAAATCAACCTCCAACATAGAAACAATCAACCTATTTAGTTTAAGGAAATTATGTCAATTTCCCTAGGTGACCACATTCTAATTCTTAACTCATGTATTGTCCATTTGGTTATATTCTCTCTTAAATAGGAAATGACTAGTTATCTTGATCCCATAGATAATCTAATTTTGTAGACATCTTTATTAAATTTACTATATTATATTCCACAAACACATCACCACCCTCATCTTTACAAATTGAAAATACCATTCAATAAATTATACATTCCCAAGGTAAAATGAGAGGTCCTAGTTAACATTATCTCGTTGTGGTCGTAACTAAATCACCACCCTCATCTTTACAAATTGAAAATACCATTCAATAAATTATACATTCCCAAGGTAAAATGAGATGTCCTAGTTAACATTATCTCGTTGTGGTAGTAACTAACTTTGGAGGCACTTGATATGTTATGGGAAAACAATGGAGTAAGTAACACAATGAAGAATCCAAACTCCAAATATATCTTTATAATCTCTCTACCAAATTAGTAAATCTTCATTCATAAGAAGCCCAACAACCAAAACAAAATAACATTTTAATCATTGAAGCGACTATTTAGAAAAGCGTTGAATATCTTCAATGAATATTTTTTAAATATCCTAAAAAGAAATTAAACTTTTCTAATGTATCATCAATAAAATTCAGATTAAACCAACTTTTAATTAAAAATAGAATCAAACACATTAAAATAAAATGGGATCAATAAAATTCAGATTAAACCATCTTTTAATAGTAATAAGATCTATCTTTATCTTTCCATTGGTTTAAACGAGAAAAAAAAATAAAAAACATAAATGACTTTTCTCTTTATAAAAAAAACTGACATTGTTTTTTTTTTTTCAGAAGAAAAAAGCCTGTCCTTGTTATTCAAATTGAATCAAAGGGAATCTAATGTGCCATCCCAGTATATGGGTTACATACAAGATAATGAGTGTTGTGTATAATCCAATCGGTTACATCATGAATGGGTAGCATTCCAAGAGAGTGGGTAGGGGACTAAAGCAGAAACTGCATACATTTCCATCAGTAATAGTGATGTCTTTTATGACCATATATACCGTGAACCAAGAAGATGGCTTCGCCATCTAAAGGAGTCCGCTCCAATATATTTCACAAGGTGCCATAAAAGAGAAGATCCTGCACCGGGCTCAAAAGAGCATAAACCTATCATGTGTGGTCAAATGACCATCATAAAATTCAGAATAGAATCCTGATCCTGGAGCAAAAGATAGGGATTTTTTAGAGAGCCTGTCTGCTATCTGGTTGTGTTCACGGTAAACATGGCCAAAAGACAGCTCCAGGAAGCAAGTGCATATCTTCTTGATGTCCCTACACTAATGAGTAAGTTCAGGCGGTGAGAGGGAAGCAGTACCCTTTTCCCAGTTAATGATGACAGAAGAGTCACCGAATACCTGGATCTTGGGTAACCCCATCATTTGGGATGTATGCAGTAGGGCCCAGAGCCCAATTAATTCTGCCCTAGTATTGGTACTGTGACCAGCCCCCAGAGCAAACTCATAAGAGTGTACCTCATTCAGATGTAGGAAAAATCCTACCCCACCAGTATTATCAGCTGTAGAACCATTAAAAAAACCACAAGGGTAAGAAAGAGAGGGACCAGCTCCAATATCCCTTGTTTTTTTTGTTTTAATAGCTGATGGACAGTAGAGTTGTGAGCTATGTGTGATCTGATGGAGCAAGCTGATAACCGAGATAGATTTATCATCAAAGATAGATGAGTTTCTATCTCTCCATAATGTCCACATAGCAATGAAAGGGATGTAGCAATTGCTCGATTTCTTAGAGAAGGAACCTGTCCAAGAATCCAGAAAGGAGCTGATATTATCCGACAAGAGAGGAGTCAAATGAAACTATTCTAAGATGACAAAGAGAAGATTTTTCCAGAATATGCAGGTATTGAAGATATGCTCAATACTCTCAGAACCCTTTTTACATAGGATACAATATCTAGGCCCCATCCATCCTCGTTTTTGTAGATTATCCCAGGTCAGCAGTTTGTTCCCCAAAAGTAGCCAGACAAAGCAGCATATTTTCCTAGGAAGAGGACTGTTCCAAATGATATCTAGTAGTCGGTTACCCTCCGATGGGGAAGAGGCAGTAGTTATACTATCATATATCAACTTAGCAGATACAGATCCCCCTGATCTATTGTAATACCAAGTCAGAACATCAGGTAAATCCACGAGACGGAGACCACAAGTTTCAAGACTTCTGGTAAAGGAATTCCATTCTTCCTTCCAACTTCCACCAACACCAAGTTCCTTGGCAGTATACCAATATTTATGTGCATCCGGGAGAGAATTGTGTGCCTGAGAAAGTGTAACTATATCCAAATCATCCAAGTACTCACAGAGTCCACAAGGGATCAAGTAGGATTTATTTATACCCACAATCGGGTCGATACCGAGAAGGACATTTTTTCCATTGCCAACCTGCCAAGCCAGATGTCTGCCGAGCCATGGGAGAGTGTGCAGGAAACCTCTCGAAATAGTAGATGCTCCAGAAGATTGAAAAATCTTATTTCTGAGCCAAGATTCGACAAAGCACCTCTTAATATATTTGCTGAAAATAACCCTGTGCCATAAACCGTCATTATGGAGCACTAACCATAAATTCTTTAACCTAAGAGCAATGCTGAACCAGGACAGATTCTTGATACCCCAACCACCATGATATTTAGGCCAAGAAAGCGATTGCCAGTTGGTTAAGTGAAACCTACGATTATGATCCAATGAGCCCCAGAGGTAATCAAAAGCAAGACTCCTGAGCTTGTTTATTATGGATACAGGGATAGGAGAAAGGCCCATCCAGTAAACAGGAATACTAGTTAATACTGCTTGCACAAGGGTCAGCCGAGCACCTAATGATAGGAGCTAATGTGACCAATGTGAAATCCTGTGTTCAAATTTTTTTATCAGCCAGTGCCAGTCCCGAACCCTGTAGCTCGTGGGTTTGAGAAAATATCCCAGATACATAAAACCTGTAGTGATGTGCTCCATCTCGTATGGAAGAGCCTTAGAAATTTCTCAACGGATATCAATATCCACATTGTTATAGAGAAAATAGGATTTGTCCAAGCTGATGTTCATCCCTGATGCCTTGCAAAACTTGCTAAGTATGATGTCAAAGGCCATCCATTCTGATAATGTACCAGTACCCAGGAGGATCACGTCATCAACAAATAGGAGATGAGTGAGAGAAAATTGTGATGAGATCTTAATTCCTTTTATTAGATCGTGATCTATAGCATCTGCTATCAAAAGAATGAGCCCCTCTATAACCAATATAAAGAGCAGGGGTGAAAGGGGACAACCCTGGTGGATCCCTCTAGAGGTAGGGAAGAAATTAGATGGTGTACCATTGATGAGCACAGCAAAATTTGTTGATGAAATACAGCCCATAATCCAATTTACAGCTAAGAGAGGAGTCCCAATATGGATCAGAATAAGTCTAATGAAGGTCCAGTTCACACGGTCGAAGGCCTTAACCAGGTCCAGTTTAAGGATAAGTGCACAAGAGTTCTTTGTCTTGACAGTGTGAAGGGCCTCCTGAACAATACCAATGGGATCCACTATCTATCGATTCTTTAGAAAACCAAATTGTTCTATGGATATGTGAGAGTCCAGGAAGGGCTTAAGTCTCACCGCAATGACTTTGGAAATAAGTTTATAGAGCAGATTGCATAGGGAGATGGGCCTGAAGTCTGCAAAGGATGTAGGATTTTCCTTATTGGGAATAAGGGTCAGAAAAGTGGAATTAAGCGAGGGAGGGATACATCCCGATACCCGAGTAGAGTCCATAGCAGATAGAAGTTCATCACTCATTAGGTCAAAGAAGTGGAGATAGAGCTCGACGGGCTAGCCATCAGGACCAGGGCTCCTATATTTCTCAAATGAGTGCAGAGCAAATTCGACCTCTGATAAAGTGACCAGTCGTGTGAGGCAAGAAGCATCAGTGGGGGGGATCATAACAGGATAATGAGAGACAACATTTAGTTCTTCCAATATGCAGGTTTGGTTATCATCTTTAAATATATGGGGAAAATGTTGCAATCCCATATCCTTTAATTCAGAGATGTCCTCCACAAACCTACCCCCCTCATCCTTAAGAGACCAGATGGTGTTTTGGTACCAAAAGCAATAGCATGGAAGAATTTAGTGTTAGATTCGCCTTCAAGAGCCCATTTGGTTCGGCTTTTAAGCTACCAGGTTAATAAGTGGTGATCCAAAATCTTCTTATGTTCAGATCTGAGTTGAGACAGTGAATACTGCTCCTCTTGAGTGAGGATACCAAAGTTGGAATTGGACAGTAAAGAGCTGATCTCCTTTTCCAGTCTCTTCATATTGGAATCCATCCGAGTACACTTGTCCTTAATCCAAACCTTGACTTCAAGTTTTAAAGAGCGAATTTTTTGTGTGAGAAGATCCAGCGTCGAGTCAGAGAAGGTGGGAGATGATCTGTGCCAACACTCGGTGAACCAGGATGAAAAATACTGGTCTGAGAGCCAAGATCTATTGAATTTGAAGGGGTAATTGTGGGGCCCCAAAGGTTTGTTCCATTCAAAACATACAGGAAAGTGATCAGAGATGTATGAGTGGTGATTCCATACACTGTGGGATAGGAGGGATGGGATCAGGGAGGAGGCTACAAGGAAGCGGTCAAGTCTCTTACTGATCCCATGTTCCCCAACATGGCCATTCCTCCAGGTGGGTCCAGCTGAGGAGGGAGCTATATCAAGGAGATCGACAGAATCGAAGAGACACTAGAAATAAGAAGCAAGGGGATTTATGACAGCCCTAGTCCCCTAGATCTCAGAGGTGTTCATGGTAAAGTTAAGATCTCCTCCCAAAATTAGATGGGGAGAAAGAAGAAGACCATCCTGGTTAATCCTATCCCAAAAGATTTCCCTATCCTTATAGGGACCATATCAGTTTATAATGTCCAGGATATCAGCCATACCACAGAATTTGGCCTTGACTATAATTCCAGCATGTGTCTCGTAAGCTTTACATCTCACCATTCTAGGGTTCCAAGCAGTGAGGAGACCCCCTGAGAGACCTGAGGCACTAGTTGTGCAGAATTCCCAATTAGGTAGGAGTTTGGAAAAAGCAAACAGGGCTGGATAGGTACTACACATCGTCTCCTGAAGTAGGATCATATCTAGGCACAGAGAGAGAAAGAGAGAGTGGAGGCGGCTTTGTTTGGTCTTTCCCCCCAGACCCCTTACATTCAGAGTGAGGATCAACATAGTGGAACAAAGGGATGGGGAGGAGATGCTCTAAGTCCCTGGGAGGCATGCCCTCTAGCAGCATCCTTAATGCGTACAAAGAGGGGAATATATGGAGGAGAAGCGGATGAGAGAGGCTCAGAGGTGCCCAAGCTATCCTTCTTTTTCTTCCTGATGGTCACATTCTCAAAATGGATCGAATTGATATGGAAGGTATTAGGGGAAGATGGAGTTACTGCAGAAAAAATTGGAAGAGTATTATGAAGGGCTGGGTCCACAAAGGAGGGAGAGGATATAGGGCTACAGGGAGATAATGGTAAAGGGGAGGATGGGGTAGTTGTGGGGAGAGGAGGGAATTCAATTAGGTATGAGAGTATAGGCACCACTGGAGACAAAGAGAGCTGCTGAGAAGATGGAGAGGAGACATGGGGAGGAGCTTCAGAAGAAGGGTCCGAAGCCAGAGGCAGAAGGTGGGGTTCATTCAAGGCCCTAACTCCAGGGATATCAATGTGGGAAAGTGGGGTAATATGTGCAGTGAGAGGGGAAGCCCCAGAGCCATTGACCAAAGATAATCCAGAAGAATCAACAAGGATGGAATCATTAGATGTAGGGCCCGACTCGTAGACAGCAATAGGTGCCCCGACTAATAAATCAATATCATTGATCATATCATCAGTAACATCCCCAAACAAGGAAAGGGAATGTGAATACTTACCGGTTTTAGCATCCTTTGACAGAGAGGAATTGGCAGCATGACATGTCGAGTGTGGTTCAGTCCACCCAGAACCAGATAGCGCATTCCGTAGTGAAGGACAAGCTCTCCGAATATGACCAGTATCTCTGCAGTGACTACATCGAAAAGGGACATGCAGGTAATCCAACTTCTAAATGAAAAGGAGGTCCTTGAATAGTATTTCAATTTATGCAGGTAGTCCCAAAGATATGTCCAATTCAACTAGAACATGAGCAACCCTCTTGTCAAATGTGAGGTGAAATTCATCATCGAAAGCCATGAATCTACCAATGGTGTTTGCAATGCCCTCAAGTGTGTGGAGACTCCAAAGCGGGAAGGGAAGATGTGGCAACAAAACCCAAAGGTGTCGTTTCGTCACTCTCTTCCAAAGCGGGTCGAAGTGAGAATGCCAGCGATCAAAGACAAGTGATCTCGTGCCAATGCACCAAGTCTTCTCCAGAATGAGGGATGCATGGTCAGCTTCCAGAAAGACGAAAACAATCCAGCCATTGGAGAGGAGGCTGATGGTTGGAGTGTAAATCAACAATGGCTTCCAGAAATCGGTGGCCCAGTCGACCCACGCCCTCTTGCTGAGTCGACAGCACTCGAGATGCCCAGTAAGTGCCCATGAGCATAGAGATGTGACTTTGTCCAAATATATGTCATGGCCCAAAACAAAATGAAATTTACCATCATGGGTCCTGATGTTCTTTGCGTTTCTTCTACAACGAGCCCTGGATGAGGTATCTCCAGATTTCATGGTGATTCAACACCAAAGTAGCAGCCGCCAAGGGAGAGATGGTCAACTGCCTAAAAAAGTGTAAGAGGGTTCCTGTTACCTTGATCCCAGACACAAGTATGGTGAGATGGTGACAGAACAAAGACCCCCAGAAGCCAGGCATAGTCAAGAGACCCCCAGAAGAGGAAACCCCGGGATAATCAGGGGTACAGTCATGAATAAAATACCAATGAACAGACCAAAATTTGCCAACTACACAACACCACAACCCGGTAGAGGTCCTGGAGAAACCCAAAAAAAATCGTGGATAATGCACCAGATACTGGTTAGATGGGTCCGCACTGACAGAACCCCCAATGCCCGGAGAAAAATAAGGGAAACCCAAAGTCAACCCTAACATGAATAAACCATGCAAGGTGATGGACCAAGAACCAAAGGAGATAATCACGACGGCAGTGAGAGCCAGTCACCAACCCATAATAGAATACCTCGCAAAGCCCATAATACGAACAAGTGAGTCAGGACAGCCACATAATCAACCCAGAGACAACCCAAAAGTCTCGACAATGTAACACTACAATAGGGGAAAAGGCAGAAGAAACCCTAAAAAAATCGTGGCTAAATCCCAGGAACCAAGTAAGAAGGACAATGCTGATGGAACCCGCAAGACCCTGGGAGAAATGGGGGATATGCTAAGTCAATCTAATACGTATAAAAACCATGCATGGTGTAGGATAGGGGGACAGGAAAAATCAACGGTGATAGAAACCACGCCAGCCGGGATAGGCAGACTCCAAACCACTATAGATAATCACGGCAAAGCCCAGAAAACGAGCGTGATAGATAGGGTAGACAGAATCCATAATAACCGAAGAAAATCATGATGAAACTCAATTCAACCCTAACAAAGAAAAACATACAGGGTAATGGACTAGATAAAAACCAAAGAAAATCAAAATACCACCGCGGCTGAGTTATGCAATCTCCTTCCCACTTTTTTAAATTGGTTGGTACTAGTCCCCCTAGTAAGGGGAGGGACTCCAATAAGCCGCCGGAGGTAAGTTGACAGGTACAGTGAAGAGCCGGAACCCCCCATGCACAGAACCAAGAGGTAGGAGTAGGTAAAAGGAGCCTGCAAGGAAAACACTAAGAGGAGAGCAGGGGCCCGTTGATCAAGGGGCAAGTTATCCAAGCCAAGATAGCCCACAAACCCTATCAACAGCAGAGTCACCATGATAGTCCACAAATCCTATCGACAGTAGAGTCACCATCCATAAGCAATTCAAAAAAAACTGACATTGTTATTACAAACATTGTTCATGAGATGGGTCAAAAGTCACATGTCAATGTTTGAGCATCATGCTCCCATCACCACATGTCCACAAAGCCCCAAGTATTATGGTAGAATGTTTTTCCTTATCAAATATGAAACAAATCCATCCTTTCAACAGAGGATCACAAGTTAGCTTGCACCCAATAATTAGCTTCCACACTTCTTCTACCTAGTCTTCAATATCATTCTAAGTCAAAACCCATTAACTGAAATGACCAACAAGAGCATGCGTCGACATATATTTGAGATAATTCAACCCAATATTTCTCCCTAAAACCAAAGCCTTCTTTCTAGGCCATGTCTTGAGAATAATTTGACTTCTTATAGCTCAAAATCCCTTTTTGTAGGAAGGATTTTCACACCAACCTAAACACATGTTTTTGAAATGTTGTCTGACAAAACCGAAGTGGCATTTACCACCCCAGGAATTGGCGAAATCAACAAACAAGTGTCAACCCCTACCATATTATATAATGTATAATTAATGAAAAATTTCAAAATCATCCCGTAGATGTACATCTTATTAATGTCTTACCATTAAATAGATGCTCAGGTACTCCTTTTGTCAAACTTGTTTGGTAATATTGCTATATAAAATTAAATGTGTTCTCTAGAAGACATGTTTTCCTTCTAAGATAAGTAAGTTCAAGTCAATTTTTGAGTATTACATTCCATTAAAAACAATAGTCGAGTGCTCAAGTTCTGTGTTGAAGAAAGGCAGGGTATTTTTCTGAAACAGGGGACTTATTTTGTATGCAATTGTAGCTCCTGATTTTGGTTAATGAATATATACATATATCTTCCCAATAGAACTTATTCCTATATTGTTTATTTTTTCCCATTATAAAAACAAAGTCTTGAGAATAGAGAATATATGTTGTATCATTAATGTCTATTGTTGTAGCTCAAGTCTAGTGTGTTTTTGAAATGAATGGAGCATACAAAGATGCCATATATCCTTCATCCCGTATCAGAGCTGAAGGTTTTTTCTCCCAAATATTTGTTGTGTTTACTGACATCCATAAATGACATCCACATATGGAGCATCTTTGTCAAGTCTAAAGACTCCATAGTTTACTGGTAAAAAATATGAATATTGGTCTTTGACTATGAAAGCACTTTTTAGATCTCAATATGTTTGGGAAATTGTTGAAAAAGGATATACAAAACCCCCAAATGAAGCAACATTCAACACACTCACACAAGTACAAGGAATATGAACTTTTGCTTGGTTGAATGAAGTAAATCATGAAAGATGAAAGTGGAGTTGTGGTACTCTCATATTGCTAGAAGTATGCTACTACGAAATTGTTGATGGAGTCATGAAAATTATATAGTCTTCATCTGCTACAAAACCTGATGGTACAATTCTTACCATGCAAATAAATGTGTAAATGTCAAGCATGGAAAGAAGTCATTGGATTACCGACCATTGATGGATGCCATTAATCAATGCGAGGAAACTCAACATTGATGTCAATGAGTGCCAAGGTACCTAAAGTACATATTGCAAAGGGAGAATAAATGAGCTAATGTGGAGCCACTTGCAAGATCTAACGGTCAAGGGACATTTATGTATTCCCATGGTTGTTAGCGAGAGAACTTTCCATTAAGGCATGCAAGCCTCAAGGTACTAAAAAGAACTCTAGTCTCTATCCCATATAAGGTGCCGAGGTTGATGGGGCAAGAATTGTTGAGAGGTGGGCCTTAATGAATCCCACATCAATCAACGTGATTTGTAAAAAATGATTGGTAGGACTATAGATGAAAGATCTCACAGTCAAACCGTTTTTTTTATGACAAAGATAACAAGGAAATCCAGGCATGGAAAAGAAGATAAATGGTTTTATTCATGAGGAAAAAGATGAACTAAAAATGAAGCAAATGTATGCAACTTAGACATGCGGGAAGGAATGATGTGTAAGGAAATAAAAAAAAATACAATATGGATGACTGGAAAGCTTAGAAGGAGGATTGTAGATAAAAATATCATAAGGAAAATGGTTTTTTGAAAGGTTCTTTATAGCGACAAATGACATGATAAATGTGATACAAAGCTCAACTCCTTCAAGCTTTCGATGAAACATGTTTTTTTCAGAAAAGTTTTGTGATTCTTGCAAATCACTTATGCATGAACAAGGCTTCTTGATTGTCTCAGAACCTGTAAAATTTTAGTATTTTCCTGCAATAAAATTGTGAGAGCATCGAAAAACATAAAATGTAGGAAAATATGTGCTTTAGGAAATCAAATTCACAGCTAAATGAAACGTGTTTTTATTTGTTACCATGATGCATCTTAGACCTGTTTTGAAACCTGTATAGAATGAATTCATAAATTAAGGTGAAATACAAAAACATGATTTCAATAATGTTTCCATGGAGTACAAGGCCCATTTGCAAATTTTAATTTTGTTGTTATATATATATATATTAATTTTATAAATTTTTATGATTTTATTGTTTTTATTTTTATTAAAAACTTTTTCACAACAAACGAAAACTAATGTTTTTAATTGTCTTTTCTTCTTCTTCTTCTTCTTATTATTATTATTGTTTTTGTTTTGTTTTCATATATATATATATATATATATATATTGTTTTTCTTTCTTTTATTTTTATTGTTATTGTTTTTGTGTTGTTTTATAGAAAATCAAAAGTCCTTCCCTTGAAAACATTCCCGTATGATCCCTCTCTGATTTTATCTGCAACTCTTTTGCGATAATAAATATCAGAGCACAGACTTCCAATTAGTCACAAGCATGAATTACATAACCTGAAGCATTGTTGATTGTATCATCACACAACTTTTATTTATTATTTTTTTGTTATTTATTTTTTCAAATTCCTGTGATTATTATTGTGATTAGGAATGAACTCAGAAAACTTGGTCAAATTATGGACAGAGTGAGCTGAGCCCGTTTGCTTCCTGCTAGAATATTTACGTTACATCCAATGTCATTATGATTTCCTTATATGTTTCAATAGATGTTCTTGTGATTTGACAATAGGATTTACATAAGGCTTGCAACCAGGATAATGAATATGGAATCACTATTTGTGGATTTCTATCAAGCCTCTAAATGATCATAACCATCAAATGAAGATTTGTTCATTTTTATATTGTGAATATTAGTTGTCTAATGTTAGAGAAGGCCACTTGAACATTTGGTGTTGTGTATTGTTTGAGTATTTCTGGGTATGACTTCTTTAAAACAATATCAAAGGATTCAATGAGAGAACATAGAAGGTCCAAGAAAAGGCCAAGCCATCTCTATTATGGCAGGATCCGATCACTCGACATTCTTTCGATGCAACATCCAAGGTTACCAGGTTACCCTATACACAATACCCAATCAATAATTTTACATAGAATATGATATATACTGCAACGTGGACTTCATCTTTGGCAATGCGGTTGTAGTCTTCCAGAGCTGCAACATAGTGGTGTGCAAAGGAAACATGGACAAGAGTTTTATCACCATAAAGGGAATAATGGATCCCAATCAAAACACAAGATTCTCCATATGCAATGGCATTTTTTTACACAGATATATCTCGATTATAAATAATAGAGACTCAAACCTATGCATTAGACCCTCAACCTCAGATTTTCAATTGGAATAATGGACACACACTCAATCGGTTTAATTTATATATGTCCACATGGTGATACATTCATATTTGTCACAGGTGTTTCAATACCATATGCAAAGAGAATTTCAAATTTTGTCTGTCATGCAACTATTGACACAACTGTCCAAATATTTGACAGTAATTTTCCTTCAAAACTCAGTAATATTTATGTGAAATCAATCGCAAGTAGACATTCTCACTTGTTTTTATGGATTTTTTTATATCAGATGACAAACTGGTTATGGGAAAATTGAACCCTAGCCTCCCGTAAGGCTTTCACTATAAGGAGTGCACGTCCCATGATAAATCAATCCGGAGTTAAATGATATTGGCTAAAGATACTCCCTCATCAAGACCATCCACAAGAGCAAGGGGAAGCTACGACAACGATTCCTTAGCCACAACGCGAACCTCAGACCTAAAGGACATTTCTGTTGATGGTTTTTTTGAACAGATCACATCTGCAATCCTAGAAGCCTTATTCGAAGATGCTCAACTTTCATGCTGAAGTTATATTTGAGAATGTTGAATATAGGAAGAATACCTCCGTTCTTGAATTAGAATCACACAAATCGGTCAAATATCGAAAAAATTGCACAATATCTATGCTTGACATCGAATCAATTAAAAATTATGATCTGGTGATAGACTTTCTTGAGAATTTCATTCACAACTTAATCATAATTCTGATTTGTCGCAACACTATTTAAGTTTAAATCGGTTAAGAATAGTTGTGCAGTTAGGAATTGGTCCATATTTCTTTGTCATTAATCCGATGTCGTAAAATGATGCCCGATTTGAGTGTGTTATCATGATCATATGGTTACGAAGAGCTTGAATATATAAGAAAGAGGCCCCCCTTATCATGTGAATATCTCACATAATTAGGAAAGAGATATTGCATCGTGGACTGTACTGAGCCCATCTTCCCTCATAATCAAATGGATTTTGAGGATTTCACTGATGGTTTCCTTTTGTTTTTGAATTTTTTTTTTTACAGTTTTTATTTTGAGGTTGAAGGATGAAGCTAACAATGGGGGCTATTACATTGTAGATTTTAGATAAAGGAGACAGATGGCATTGCTTCCACTCAACCAGAAAATGAACAGGATGAGATAAAAGAGAGAAACAAGAGCTTTGCGCAATTCAAGAATGTACTTCAATCGATTGAAAACATGACATAGTATCAGATGCAATTACAGTTTCATCTTCAAAAAAAAGCTAAAAGAATTCGATTTCGACTTGCATAAATTTGCAGATCGTATGGCATGTCAACATTTATTTCGTTTATTTGTTTAATCAAATCCTATTCAGTGGTTTCTATGCATTAAACCTCATAGCATGTTTAGTAGATTGTGTTTTTCTATATATGTATTACATTATATGTTTTATCTTTCATTATATTCATAAAAAAACTAAAGAACGAAAATAAATTAAATTTTATTTCATTCCTAATTTTTGAAAAACAACCAAATAAAATTAGAAAATTTTATTGATTTAAGATAAATAGAAATCGATGTGAAATTTATTAGCAAAATGAGCCAAACTAAATTGCAAATTAAAAATAAAATTGATTAAGCATGTTTGCAAAACATCAATTTATTCCTGAAAACGTTAGATACATCCTATTTTCTGATCCTTAAGATCGCACGAAGCGCGGAGGAGAGAATAATTATTCAAAAACCAAAACAAAACTGAAAATGACATTGTTTTATTGATTATCCTACATATTGTATGCTAATTAGGAATTAGAAATTAATTATGTGTAAGCATATTTCCAATTTAACCATTTACATAACAGTAATAAAATATGTTCATTTTCAATATAAAAAATGGAAATATACAAGAATGTGCGAAATCATTTGTTGAATATGTGATTTAACAAAATAAAAACAAAAATGAAATTGATCTAACCTAGTAATTGCTTGAAACCATCTTTCGATAAGACTTTCATAGGCTCAATTTCCATCCTTGAGATCATGCTGCAACTCCTATTTATCCTCCTCACTCTCTTGTTCTTATAATTGTTCCCCATCAAATGTATAGGGTTCTTCAAATGTTGATTATTCATTCTCTTGAGGAGTGGTTAATTTCTTGATGGCTATCAAGATACGCTCTTCTTGGGAAGAAGAGATCCAAGTTGTTGCTAGAATTTGAGTGAGTTGTTTTGCACTTATGTGCATCATTAAATCCATGTTGTGGGTATTCATGTATTTCCATATAAATCAATAGAAAAGAGGGCTCTTACAACACCACAACGAATTTGAAATATAAATCGAAAAATATACAAATAAAACTAATGGCCAAAAATAGAATCACCCTTGCAGACAATTAAACACACTTTTATAAAAATGAAAGTAACATAAAAACAACAAGAAACCAGTTTAAAAATCAGGTGTTGGGAGTGCAGATTGGTTCGAAATCAATACGAAATAAAAACAAACTAGTATGAAATCAAAACTAGTGCATAATGAAAGCAACCCAAACTTATAGTAAAAAAATGTCAAGCAAATGCAAAATAATAAAATGAAAAGCACACTTACATAAAAACAAACTTGCATAGAAGAAATATTCTTGCAAAAAATAAAAAATAAAACTCTTTTGCAGAAATTAAACGTGTTTACATGGAGTGTAAATAACACTTTGTGAATAGGAACAACATATTTACATGCAAAGGGAACAACAAGGATTTGGGGTGGCCCACCAAAGTGGATGCGTTAGGATATAACACTACGAAAATTTCGTAGCGAAGTCGTTCTTGCATCTTATCATTTCTCCTCCCCCTTTTTATGTAATAAAAGAAACCTATCTACTGATCTAAACTCTGATGCCCTTTTAGCACCTCCCCGAAAACGGTGCCAAAATGTTGAGCGAAATATATGATAGTAATTTTTACATAAATTATCTATATGTGAAGTGTTATCCCTAAAGTTGGACCTAGACTACGGGATCCAAGCTTAAGGAAATCTTAGTTTGAAAACAATTAAATCAAATGAAATCAAACTCACAATAAAAGCTGGTAACTGATATATTCTCACAGTACTATAGGGTATTAGGCTGATATCATATGTTTGTACAGTTTTCAGGTATGAGATCATAATATCACAGATATATACAGCTGGTATATGTCACAGAGAATTGGATACAAGTATTCACAAGAAAAGCAAAGTGTATATCAGGCTGGTAAAACCATGAGGGCAGCAAGAAAAATCATATAGATTATATAGCATAAACATACAGAACAGCATCAATAACAGAGGTTCTATGATCCTGATAATATAAAATGAAACTGTGACTGTGTATGAACCATAAAGATAACTATTTCTTCTGATAAGAATTAGACACTGGAATATGAGTGACCAACACCTAAAAGAATTACCATAGGAAACAGTTTATAAAGTACAGGGACAAATCATTAATATATTTCATTCAAAGCTAAAACCTGTTGAAGCTGTAAATATCTTATGCTATACAAAGCTGTGCAATTCCTCCAGCATTATCCCAAAATATGCCAACATCGTTCACGAGCCCTCTGGCTGGGATCCCTTTGCTCTTAGAAAAGCTGGGCATTTATATCCTTTTACAATGAAGGATCAGATCCTATAAAAGAGGATCGAATCATCCTAAAATAGCTTAGATAAAATAATCAACAAAATAATAGGATAAATCCTACATAAAAGGAAATCAAACAATATATTTAATTTGGAGTCTTCGACAGCTGGAAAGAACATATCAGTCTTTGCTAAAAACGAGTAACAAACTTTATTTGTTCATCTTGGCTGGAAAACTATAACTAAAGAGGAATCGAATCCTTTACTGGCTACATAACATCTGGAACCAATTGCTCCTTGAAATATGGGATTGATCTCTTCATGTGATGATTTCCTTGCCACCTATGATCTTGCTCCTTCACCATTTTCTCATTTTCTAATTGCAGTTTCTCCATATTTATCTTTCGTAGTTGATCTGTCAGAAGCTTGACTACAGAAATGTCTGTAGTATCTGCATCAAGAGCTCTTTGAATATCTTGAGTTAGATGCAGCAAGAAGAGTAACCCCAATACCTGAATCATCATTTGAATGTTCTAAAATCACAGTTTCTGAAACCTCACTTCCAAGCAATTCTTTAACAGCACTCTGCATATTATGTCTGAAAAGTGGATAGTGCTCATACAGACCTCCATCAATTGCCACAACAGTCCTCATTTTACCTGAGTCTCCAATGACATCTCTCCCTAGTTTCTTTAGTATGCCCACAATTCCAGCTTCTGCTAAACGAGCAGCACGTACTGCTACAATGTCGCATAGTTCAACTACAAGTTTTCGTGTCCTCAAAGGAACGTGCGATATCCCAAATACATTCTTCAAAGTAATTTCAACTAACTTTAAGGTCAGATGAGGTGTCCTGGTGCATAGCAAATATATTCGGGGTGGTTAATACATATTGCTTTCTAAGTCTGGATGGAATTTTATCTCCAAATAAAGAAGCATCTTCAGCCAATTTCAGTAGCAAACTTCTTACAATCTCTCCCAAATACATTCCTGAGATTAGCTTTTCAAATATATGATCACCAGGATTTATACTATCGGCGTCAAGAGCCTCATCAAATTCTGTTACTGGAAGATGAGAAGACCAAAAGTTCCCCCACTCTGTGTTGATAACCATATAGCCAGATTTTGGGAGAAGACCTTGAGATTTTGGAATTGCATCTGTACGTTCCACATAACAGGCATTTGTACCAGTGCCCAAAATAACAGCAACCATAACATCCTCATCCCGATACCATCCTCCAGCCAATGTCCCCATTGTATCATTTACCAGGGCAGATACATGCATCTTTAAACCTTGTCTTTCCATGGCCTCCTTCAAGGATACCACCACATCCTTGCCAACCGTTTCTGCGACAGAAAATCCCTTGCTCCATTTGATTAGTGTGCCAGAGGCAATTACTGTTTGATGCACTGGAAAAGAGAAAGTGAAACCGAGCTCCCTTTGTCGGCCAGGTTCTAGACGGAAGTTTTTGCCTTCGCTCGCGACAAATTTTGCTAGTTCTGAAGCAATGTAATCAAACAATTCATTTTCCGTTCCAACCATAAGATTTGTAGGAATAGTAACTTCTATAAACTCTTTATCCATTACTCGTTCTTCCTTTCCACTGGATTTCGGCAACACAATGTACTGGACACCATTCCCATTCCCATTCGCATTCGCATTAGCGTTTCCTCCAACCACATCGGCAGCCCAAGCAAGCAACCCCGCTATTCCCCTGCGCCTATAGTATGCAACCTTCCCGTTCCGTTCCAATCAGGGATTCACAAGCCAGGCAGCCTATACCCTTAATTGTCTAATCAAACAAAATCCATGGTACATGAAATTGATCTCTATTGACACAGCAAGATCGAATATGCTAAATAAGCTCATGACATAGCTGCCACGGTGGTGCATATTTCAGTTATATAGGATAAGAAATCTGCAACTAAATCCAATGGAGTACTTTGGACTCCATTTTCCCTTAGTAGCCAATAGCCCTGAGTTTACAAGCTTTAGGGTTTGAAAAGCAACCCTAATTTTCTGCGTATCCACATAACACTGCTCATAACTATGAAACTCTGTCAATCAGAAAACCCTCCGAATATATTTTCTACACAGGAGATTTTATAGAGCTATCGAATCTTCACGCTGAACCCAACACTGCTGCACCCAACACTGCTGCAAACACAAATAACAACTGGATATACACCAATGCCCTGCAAACTCTAGGGTTCGAACACAAAAGAAAATATCCTGAACATGATATAACACAGCTCATGCAGGTGAACTGTGAACAAAACCAGCGCTCTCACACTTCTTTTCAGCAGCCAAATGAAACATGAATTGGGGAAAACTGAGTGTTTAGCTGTTTTTTGCCACGATAACCCATCATCATTCATTGCATGAATGACTACATTGGTGAAAGGACACCACCTGTATCATTTATTATGCTTCCGTATTGAGTCATCATTTTATGGTATAGAGCATTAAGACATAAGAATACCGAAGTTTCATGCTTAAAGCATATATTCAATACTATGATCAAAGCTTATATCAATCAAAATTTTAATATCATAAACCATAAACCTTTCCAAAACATACCATATACAATCAAAACGCCATATGCTGCAAGCTCTCAATAAGCTGCCAGTTTGGGAATTTCGCTGCCAGTTTGCAAAATCTACCATGTAACGCATAATTCTTTACACATACATAGGTTTTTTATTTGCTGAATGGAACTTTAATGATTTAAGGTATCTAAAGGAATGATAAAGGATAGCAAACAATCATAACACTCAAAACAAGATGGAATTTAAAACAAGAAAAACCAATGCAAAGCAAAATTTTGAAAAGACACACTAGGAACAACCCTAGAGATAACATCTGGCTCCATCTGGGGATGGCATGCTCCCTGTGAGCTACCAAGAACAAGTAGACATGTGCCTTGTTTCCGTTGGGCCGGAGTCTTTCATCACAAATCTCTGCTACTTAACCAACCACTGACTGATCTTTAAACTATTCTGCAAAGTGAAATAATCTTCTCACAACAATCTGAACACACTGTACAAACTTTTAAAGAAATGCTTAAAGCATCAAGCTTATTTATTCACTGCTCCTACACTAATCAAAACTACTTCTTTTGATCAGGTAAAATCATGTTTCCAGTGAAGCCAAACAAGTATCTGAATACTTAATGAAAATCTTGATCTGTGTATGAGCAAATTGAAGACAGGAACAACAATCATCATATGTCTGTAATTTTGATTTTCAGCCTTTTCATATAATGTATACTAAAACCTTGAATTGATAGATTCCTTGATGTATTCAGCTATCGGGTCATACCATTTCCTTCGTTTTGGACTATCAAACTCATCATTATTCTCAATCCTTATATCAAAAGACAGCTGAAAAGAACTTTGAAATGACAACTCCTGTATTTTTACCTCCACAACTTCAATCTCTTTCTCAGCAAATTATTTTAAAAATATGACTTCAGATTCTGAATTTGACATTAGATGAGCAGACAAAATGGAAGAAAAATTTTCATGAATGCTCATATCACTCCATTCCTTGAAATTTTTAATGGAAAGAATATCTGCCCTAAACTCTGTGTTTTCCAATATGATCCAAAAATCTATTGATGATCTAATCGACCCCACTGGAAAATTTTCTGATCTGGAAATGATGCATAAAGGGGACAATGGAATATGAATATTCATTTCAGAAGAAAGGAAATGACAACCTCCCTTTGTCAAAAACAATCTGACATTTGAACTGATTAAAGATTCCATATAATCTACAAATGGATCAATGAAACTATAAGGAATTACCTTTTGCTGAAGATCAAAATATCTCTGTATATCCTCTTCTTCATAATGGCTACCACCTTCAGCTACCTGCAAATTGAATTGTACATATGGCTGCTCAATGTCTTCTACAGATTCAGAATGATTGATTTCTGTACAATGCTGTTCCTCACCAAAATTTGATTCATAATTATCATACACCCGTTGGCTGCTCCTCAAATCAACAGAGGCTAATGTAGGGATCTGCTCTATTTCATCTGGATACTCATCATAGATTTGGATATCTTCAGAGTAAATCGGCTGAGGTTGATCTAAATCTAGAACTTCAATGTCTTCTCCTGGAGGTTCCACCGATATGTTAATGTCTTCATCTAGAAGTTCCAAATCAAGAATTTTAATGTCTTCATCATACAATGGAACATTCTGATCAATTTCTAAAGACAAAGATTTCTGTTCTATGATGCTCTCATCAGAATTTTGAAAAATTTCTTCTTGTGAAACAGAATTAGAGGAAGATAATGAATCTTCTTCATTCTTTATATCATAACCATCAGCTTCATTCTCTCTACTGGAAAAATCTGCTTCTAGGCTCTGCATAGATAATGCATATCCCCTACAACAATCCTCAAGAATGCACTCATCTGGGTATATCCTCTTATAATATGAATTAAAGGTATCATGAAATTCTTTCAAAGAGGAAATACTGGAAGGAGGAAGAGTTCTGTACCATTTTCTTGCAGAACCATCTAATGAATACATAAACATTTTCATCAATACGTCTTCATGATGTATATTCAGCTGATCCATGTATTGATGAAATTTAAGTACATGATATGCCGGATTATCCTCCTCCTCTTCTCTGAATCGGGGAAGAAAATCTCCCCATTCACCCATGGTAGGTACTGTATTTGGAAAGCCAGGAATATCTGAGAAATTGAACGGAGCGAATCTCTGTGCCACCATGGTTTCCATACGCTTACACATCTTGTAAAATTGCCTCTGGATTCTTCGAACATGGAGTCTCCCGGTGAATAAATCTGTAGTCTAACTAACGCCCTGCTCCTGTTCACCATCAAGAGCTGGATCTGATCTTTGTCATTCTTTCCCGGGGAAGATTATCTTCACTCCTCCGTCCCCGGCAACGGTGCCAGAAGATGTTATCCCTAAAGTTGGACCTAGACTACAGGATCCAAGCTTAAGGAAATCTTAGTTTGAAAACAATTAAATCAAATGAAATCAAACTCACAATAAAAGCTGGTAACTGATATATTCTCACAGTACTATAGGGTATTAGGCTGATATCATATGTTTGTACAGTTTTCAGGTATGAGATCATAATATCACAGATATATACAGCTGGTATATGTCACAGAGAATTGGATACAAGTATTCACAAGAAAAGCAAAGTGTATATCAGGCTGGTAAAACCATGAGGGAAGCAAGAAAAATCATATAGATTATATAGCATAAACATACAGAACAGCATCAATAACAGAGGTTCTATGATCCTGATAATATAAAATGAAACTGTGACTGTGTATGAATGAACCATAAAGATAACTATTTCTTCTGATAAGAATTAGACACTGGAATATGAGTGACCAACACCTAAAAGAATTACCATAGGAAACAGTTTATAAAGTACAGGGACAAATCATTAATATATTTCATTCAAAGCTAAAACCTGTTGAAGCTGTAAAGATCTTATGCTATACAAAGCTGTGCAATTCCTCCAGCATTATCCCAAAATCCGCCAACATCGTTCACGAGCCCTCTGGCTGGGATCCCTTTGCTCTTAGAAAAGCTGGGCATTTATATCCTTTTACAATGAAGGATCAGATCCTATAAAATAGGATCGAATCATCCTAAAATAGCTTAGATAAACTAATCAACAAAATAATAGGATAAATCCTACATAAAAGGAAATCAAACAATATATTTAATTTGGAGTCTTCGACAGCTGGAAAGAACATATCAGTCTTTGCTAAAAACGAGTAACAAACTTTATTTGTTCATCTTGGCTGGAAAACTATAACTAAAGAGGAATCGAATCCTTTATTGGCTACATAACATCTGGAACCAATTACTCCTTGAAATATGGGATTGATCTCTTCATGTGATGATTTCCTTGTGTTAACACTCAAAAATGGTTAACTACCTCATCTACCCCACTATATGGCTCATTTGTCCATTTGCCTACCATATTTCCCTGAAAATCCCACTAAAAAGCCTCCAAAAGGCCTAAAAAGCCTCCAAAAGGCCATAAAACCATCTAAAAAGGCTCCAAAAGGCCTAAAATGCCTCCAAAAGGCCAAAAAACCCCTTTTTCCTCCAAAAATAACCAAAATTCCTCTAAAAATAGCAAAAATCCCCAAAAGGGAAGAAAAGGAATAAAAATAATGAGGAAAAAGGAGGAAAACCCTAAAACAGCAAAAACCCTAAACAAGTTTCCCTAAACCATATGGTTTCCAAAACCATGGGCCACCATTCCACCACTAAAGAACTATAAATAAGTGGTGGAGACCCCTCATTTCACATCCACAGTCATAAGCATCCTGCCTCTGCCGAAATCATTCTCGAAACCCTAGCTTACCATCAAGCTATTTTCACCATTGAGAACCTTTTTGGCCCATTTTCCACCACCGGAGAAGGAAAGGGAGCAGCTTGGAGCTCGAAGCCACCGACATCGGATCAGCGCAACGGACTCCACCAACCTCCTCATTGGAGGTAATATTAATAAAAATCACCGTTACATATTTCTTTACTGTTTTGCTT
>LPNX011206607.1:9974-100974 GCA_001517045.1 Pseudotsuga menziesii | reverse complement strand
TTCTCATGGTGTCGTGGAAATATTTTAACAAACAAAAGATCGAATGATCTTTCAAAATGAAAAACCAAGTCAAACTCCTAAGAATTCAATCATTAAGTCAATTAAATCGGAACAAAATATCAAATTAAATAATTGATAATTTATTCTATAAGTAAATAATCTTTAAACTTAAAATGATACTATTAACAACTAATCTTTAGATTGGAAAGTAAGATGCAAGGAAAACCTAGTTAATAAGCAAGTAGAAAACTTAATAGGAATGGCTTTGAATTCTATCCTAAAAGTCTCTTTTAGTAATCACACAATAAAAAAGGAACAACCTAAAAACATACTAAGGGTAACACATTTAACACTGAATTTACATGCAAAGGATAAGTCAATACAAAAGCATAAACAAAAAATAATATACCAATAAAAAGAAATCAGAAACAAATTCAAGAAACAAAACATACCACAATTCAAAACATGTTCAAGCTGAAAATAAGTAAAGAAAATGATAAACTTTAATAAATAACCTAAAACACTCTAACCTTAACTTCAATGTTAAATAAAACTATTATCTAGCTATCTCAGTCAAAGCATACTTCAAACATTAAGGAAACAGAACTGAAAACAATCTCAAAACACATTAAAAACACTAAAAACGAAACTATGGGATGAATGACAAATTGAACTGTAGGTCTGAAAGGGTTGGTTGCATGACAGTTTAAATAGGCTGTATGAATGACAGTCTGCACAGTTAAAATGATCAAAATTAACCTAAATGATCTAATCTTCTGTTGAATTTGTGCAGATGTAGATCTAATGCATAAAGACAATAAGTAAACCTACTTATTAATCAAATTTAACAGTGAAATGAACTCAAAAAAATTCATGAACATAAAGAAACCATTGCATGTTAATAAACAAACTAAATTCTAAATTGCATAACTTATAACTTATAACAGAAAGGAAATAAACATAACTGAATTTAAAATAAATATATTCTATTTTCTTGTAAATAAATTGAACAGTAAACTGGAAATAAAATGACTGAAAGTAAATTCAAAAGAAAACTATGCACACAATCTAGTTATTTAATTCCGAAAATAAAATGCATTACAGAAAACAAATGAGATAATAAAACTAACTGGAAACAAAACTAACTACAACAGAAAAGATAAAAGAAATAAACAAGAAAAAGGAAGAAACCTCTGGTTGATGAGGGGCCCTCTCAACAATCAAGGGTGGTTCCTGGCTAACTTCTACTCAAATGCAATCATCAACAACAAATAATACAACTCTTTATTCAAACGATGGAACAGAGTTACAATGTGCTCAAGAACAAATCAAAGCATGAACTGACAAAACTGTGAACTTTTTCCTAACTCTAACCGAGCTCTCACGTAGAAGCTGATATATATAATTTTTTACAGAGATGAGCAAGTCAACCCTTTAGTGGTCGACTACTCTCTAAATTTATTCCACTATAAAGGAATTTAATTGATCGCACGCTAACGCACAGGATCTTCCTTTCTTCAGTGCAAGTTTGGTTCTCTTCATTGGACAACGTATGCATAGGCTCCTTCTCCATTGCAAACAGTCTTCAGATGTGGCACATGGATCCTTCCTTAGTGCAGCAGGTGAACTGGTGGCGAGCAGAAGAGAGTGCATGACAAGTTTTCTAGAACGTGGGCTAATACATCAACCCAATGTGTGGTCTGTTGATGAGGTATCGACAAAGGAGCCTGCAAGCCGGTATATCATCTAGAACGTGAGCTCCATTACCAAGACGCATGGATAGTAGGTCATTTACAGAGCTATTTCACATTTTAATGCCTGAAATCAATTCTCAATAGCACGCAGTCTTAGTGATCTGGATGGAAAGCAAAACAACAAGCTAGACCATGAGCTGGATATGTTGGGCGTAGATCTAGGATGAACAAAATGTCTGTTTGCTAGTGTACTTCAGGACTAAAGTCTACAGTAACACGTTTTAACATTTGGAAAAATACCAACGAGTTTCATGTAGTGAGTTAGATGATGAGATGTACATCGAGCTAGACGTGCTGTGTGCATGGCAAGCTGACTGCATACTTGTTATTAATTTGTCCCAAAAATATTATATAACCTGCAAACAAATATACAAATCAATTAATATATCAAATGTTCTTTAATAACATCAATTTTAATTAATAAAATCATAAAATGATAATAATAAATGGATTTTATATAAACCTTAAATTCATACATACCTGAGCTGAATAGTGATATGCATGACATAAAATATGCAAAAAGATAATAATACATATGTTTAAATAAGCAATTTAATTATAAAAGATGATAACAAATCTAGGATCAACATTCCCCCAAACTGGAGAAATGCCAGGTCCCACCGAGAAAAAAGAAAGATAACAGATCACACTATCATAGTTAATTTTGAGATGTAATCCAACAACGAGAATATACATAAGTAAATTCATAAGGTTTTTAAAATTAATTCAACCATGTCCAAAGTAAAACCTTGGACAGGTTGAACATATGACATGAAAAATATAAATCACATTTATAATCAGAAAAATTGATCATTTAATAATTTACATGCATGATTGGGTAAGAGGATAAGGTTGTCAATAATGAAATAAGAAGAAGAATTTCTAAGCATCCATATGAAGGTAAAATTATTTTCCCAAAAATAATTTGGTTAGCAAATTTTAATTATAAGTGCTATAATGTTACAATTGATTATTCAGATTGTCATTTGGTATTTCATTTGGACCTTCATTCGATTCTTCATATTGATTTTGCTGTAAAGATATGCTTCATACTATAATAAAATTCCACTGCTTATATTATCTTGAAAACACTTATCATTTGTCAGAGATAAATAGATCTATCATAAATAATGAAAAGTAAAAACAATCTAATTTTTCCAAATCATTCCCCCCAAACCAAAGATATGGCGTGTCCTCAAGCCATAGAAGAGAGAAGAATTGATTGTTCCAGAAAATAAAAATTAAAGAGTTATATTATGGTGTTTATTATTTTGTAAGAAAAAGAAGAAAAAAGCCTAACTAGTAAATGGAAATGATTTAGATATGTATATTCATGAAAATATAATAGTTCTTAGAAACACCGCTTGAATGATAATAATTTAACCAAAAGAATGTCATAGGAAAAAATAGTCATCTCTGCCTTATTTTAAAGAGATCATGTCATCACAAAATATTTAAGTTGACCTCAGAGTGTGTGAGATTTATAGCTATGGGTCCCATTTCTAGGATAATGACATCCTAGATATATGTTGAATTAGATGGCGAGGGTCAAACCCAACTTAAAACCATTCTCAAACGACTTGTTAAACAATTGGTCGTGACTTGTTTATTCATAAATTCTAAAACAATTTCTTTATATTATCATTGTTTTACTAATTATGTGCATAGTAGTGCATTAACCAGATCTCTTTTACCAGGTATTACCCCATGTTGTGGCCTCAAAAATTGCAAGTAACAACAGTAGGGATTCTACCCAATAAACATTCCCAATTAGCTCATTATTGTTTGATATGGGGAAGCCGTCCAGTTTACGGTCCATCTACCGTAGGTCAAGTAATGGTTAAAGCTTATTTTATTGGTTGCGGCCTGGTCCACCATTTAATTGTATTTTTTGGTTTTATGTTTAGGTATGATATGCAAGTGCCTAGATAAATGAAGTCGATAGAGATAACGAGGAGTGTCACAATGTGATACGCAGGTTCTTACCTCTCGAACCACCCTACATTCTTAAATATAAGCCTTTTTCTGTCAAATAATAGTTTCTGTTGTTTTGCACAACTTCCAAGGCTTCATCTGACATACAATTACATTCCACCAAGAAAATTAATGTATACAATGGCATGATGAAGTTCTCACAAATATCCTTGTAATTGCTATAATATTTGTGAGCCCAGAACAACTTATAAGCAGCATACACAGGGGCCCGTTCTTTATCCCATTGGCACTTTAATGCTAGGAAGGGCTGTGTACATAGAATGCAATCAATCAATACCGAACTCATGTAAAACTTTGTCTTATTCTGGAACACTCCTCCCAATGCTTCACTTAGACAAGTTGACAGGCTGTTGGACACTATATTCACCCAATTAAAAATTGTACCTTGGGTAGCAACAAAAAATATAACTGGTACCCAACCTATTTTAAATATTTTTTCCATTTTCCCTCCTGAAAATTCTGTTCAGCATCAAAGCAATGAATCTGTATGGAGTGCAAAGAGTTGATGTCTCGTACTCTCCAGAAGGCCTTGTACGAAATTTTTTTCCTGGGATCATCAATTTTTTAACTGTTTCCACCATATCTAGCTTTAGCTCCTTTAACAAACTTTCAGTCAAATAGGTTTGTGGTGTTGGTAAATTGTAAGCCATAGACACATAGGCTGGGCTATATGCAGCATAACCCTACTTCTCGGTATTGGCTAGCATCATCCTCGTTACATCTGCTCTAGGAAGAATCCACCCTATCAATTATGAACATGGGAAAAGTTCAGGTATGGTGGCCACTTTCATAATGGCTGATCTCTCAATATTTGCATATATAGGCATATCTTCAAACCCAGCGTTTAGAACGCTCTGGTTTGGAATCATCCTGTATACCTCTCCCCATTTATACTCTGGCTCTACTCCAGTAGTGGTTTTAGTTTCTTCATAAATAACCTCCACTTTGGTTACTATCTCTACTTTAGGTTCTTCTTCTGCTTACGTGGCATATTGCCGTGCTGATAATTAGCTGTAACAATCATGCAACATTATTTTAGTCTATTTACTCCTAGCAAACTATGTATTGCAAACAGTAATAAAACAATAAAAATATTACCATCCCATCGATATGCATGCTGACTAACTTCCTTGTATCAAATAAATGAGCCTTTGGCACGAGAGGCACACACAAAAACCTTCCAAATCCTATAGACTGCTAAAACCTCCACTAGGGAAAACTTCAAATATTGAACAGCCCCACCCTTTTGTTTCTATGGGTAAAACCAATCGAGGAAGTGAACCTTAAAAACCCTCGACTACTTGAAACCCAAAAAAACCCTCATCTACTACACGGCTCACCTACATCCCATGGGAAAACACCATCATTTAATACATTGCCATGCAGCCTAAGGTTTAAAACAAAGAAAGAATGAATGGGGTGGTGTAGACGGTGAAACACTCATTTGCACCGTGCCATTACTTCCCCAAAAAATGTCACTCGTGCACTCATGGCCACACAGAGGCTGGGTTGGAGAAAAATAACCTACATAAATGAAAAAAAATGCTCACAGATAAACAAGTTGAAACCTAAATAAAGAAAACCCCCACCACAGGTAGACAAAAACCCTTCATATAAAAATACTCAACCCTCCGCAGAAAAACCTAATCCGATCAAATTCATGTGGTAAATAATAAGTGATAATACTGGGAAAAAAACAAACTTGAACGAATCCTACCTGGAGATGATGTGGAGGGAGACCTAGACAGACGATGACCTCTGCGAGTGAAAGAAACGTACAGGAGATCGACAACTCTGCGTAATTGTCTTCCTCAATGAAAATGACAACTCATACAAGCGGTATGGTCTTATAAGCCCGACCAAGAAAAGTCAATTAACGTAGTGGGAAATAAATTTAACCAACTGTCGAAAATATAACCTTGAGAAAATATTCAATATCAAATCAAATAAGTTCTATCTACACGATACATCGGATGGGAAAAACACATCAAAAGTTGGAAGCACTAAGCTATCTCGGTATTGGTGAGGACCTCATAAAGTTTTGGATAGGCTCAGCACTAAATCTCTACAACGTCAGATGGTGGAACCACTAAATCCTTTGGTTTGTTCCCAAATACACAGCCAATGGCAAGATCGCGAACTTAATTGGATATCAGAAAAATCAACAAAATATCTCTGATACCACAGACGAAATGACTCTCGACACAATGGATCAATACTTTGGAAGGATTTCGATGGGAAGATTAGAAATCTAGTTGACTGTGCATCTTATATAAGCATACAGAACTCAAACTTTTCAAAAAAAAACAAAAAGCCACAGGCAAACCTTGGTAAAATCGCGGACAACCTTAAGCCGTATAAACACTAAAAGAATAAGGGGGGACCCTAAAAATAAATTTTTTTGGAGAAATAGTTTCAACTGCAACAATTGGTGACCAACTGGTGGACACATATCTCTGAACAACTTATATTTTGAGAGAACAGACCATTTCGGTGATATCACTTTATTAGATTTATTCAAGATATCTGGATTCCTAGAATGTAAGATTTATGAACTTTAAACATTGATGATAGTCCAATTTAAAGAAAGGGGAACCAGATTTTAAAAGTCTTGATAACTCTTCTGAGGCTGACGGTATGAGTTTTATTTTACCTCTACCTTTGGGTAGCTTCCAACTTAGACACCACATCATTGTAACATATGGTAAAAAGATATATCTATTTGTTTCTCATTCCCATGCCAATTTTCACTCTTTTGGGGCTTCTGAACTTTTGTCCTTTTGAGTCCTCCCTAATTGCTTTCTTTCTTAATTTTAATTTAGGCTCCTCTATCCATAGTGTCCTTTTGTGTGAGAGATGTTTTAATTTCAACTCACGGACGGAGAAGAACTTTGGCAATCTTATTCATACTAATGTGGTTCAGCATGTGTTTTGGTACATATTTGCTTCTTTGGATATTTTGACTATTGTTAGCCTTTTGTCTTTATACTATGGCATGGGATCATTTAAATATAATACACTATTTATCTTGCTTCCTTTCCATGGGTCTTTTGCTGTTACACCCTTAGGACAATTTTTAGTGTGAAATGAATGGAGCCTCAAAATAGTATTCTAGACTTTTTTATCCTTAGTTATTTTACAGGGATTAAGAAAGACTTCAAATGTGTTCATAATCCATTCAAATAATCTTCTAGTCTTGAAGAATCCTTAGACATTTCGTATGGGTAAATAGCAAGTAGTCTTCAATCAAAAACTTTAGTTTATTTAGAACTCTAATGAAATCCAAAACCAAAAGTCATGTTGATTTCTTGAACATAACAAACTAAAAACTATGTGTCATCAATCTCGAGCAAGTAAAAGTAAAACAACTGAAATTAATCTAAAGTAAACAAAAGAAATCAAACCATTTATTTATGTTAAAAAAAAAAATCAAAACCATTAAGAAAAATAAGGCTTGAGAACTAAACCATTTACTAGTAAGTTCTCCTCCCACCCCTGTAAGTCTTGCAACTTGTAAGTCGAGGGGCCTATTTTTTCTGCAATCTAGAAAGGGCCTATCCATAGTTGCTATAATTTAGAGTGCCTTCCCTTCTCATCATGCAAGTGATCCCACTTAAGAACCAAATAACCTACCTCGAACTCCTTATTCCCAGCTTTGTGTTTGTCAAACCATCTCTTTATCATTTCTTGTTGATGTTTAAACATTTCTCAGGCTTTGGACCTGGACTCTTCTGACTTCAACAGATTATAAATTCAGATTCGCAGAACTTCATTATCAGTGGTCCTAGATTCTTGGGCTAGTCTAGAAGATGGCAATAGAATATCCAGAGGGAGGATAGCTTCTTTCCCATAGACAAGAGTGTAGGGTGCAACATCTAAAGAGTTCTTGGGTGTGACTCTATCAACCCAGAGTGCATTAGGAAAAGCTAGATGCCACTATCCTTTGATTTTCTATAACTGTTTTCTTTAAAATTCTTATCAGAGTTTTATTTGTGGATTCTTCCAAACCATTTCCTTGTGGGTAGTAGTTTTCGGAATAGTGTAGCTTAATTCCTTTTTCATTAGCAAATGCAGTCAATTTAATAGATGAACAATATGAAGGATTATCAAAAACTAGGAAAATTGGAACCCCAAAACTGGTCATAATGTGGTTCTGTAAGAAATCCCTAACTGCATCCTCATTTACTTTTCGTAACGGAATGGCCTCTACCTATCTATTGAAATAATCAGTTTCCATCAAAATGTATTTATGTTGCAATGAAGAATTTGGATTGATTTCTCTAATAACATCAATTCCCCATTGCTTCAATGGTTCCGAGATAATTACTGGTTTCAATGGTCCTGCTGCTTTGGCTTGCCTCCCAACGGTCTTTTGGCAAGTATCACACTTTCTAACATGAGCATGAGTATCTTTAAACAATGTTGGCCAATAATATCCAGCTCTCAGAATCTTGTGTGTTGTTGTGTCCCCTGAAAAGTGACCTCCAATGGGTCCATCATGTAATTCTTCTACAACCCTTTTTGCAACTTCATGTTCCAAGCATCTAATAAAGACTCCATCGTAGTTCTTTCTAAACAACACTCCATCAATAATCTGATATAAGGCTGATTTCAGACGCAATGCCCTTCTTTGCTTGGGACTCCAATGCTCCGGCATATATCCTTCTTGAAGATAATGGACCAAATCTCGATACCACAAGTCTAGAGCTACGAATAGAGGACATGCATCCACCATGTGTAATTTAGCTTCATTATCCTAGCTGCTATCTTCATTGTTTTGACCCTCAGCCATAAGCTAATTACAAAGTCCTTGTCCTTTAATTATGGTTGTTGGTTTAAGTTCACGATCATATTCTTGCAAAGTAGTCACCCAATTACCTCTTCTTTCTCCCAATTCCTTTTGTACAAAAAGGGATCGTACTGCTAGGTGTGGGACTATTACTTTGGTGCGGTTCTTAAATATGTATGGCATGAATTGCTTTATCACCCTAAAAACTGCATAATAATGTTTATCAACTATGGGATAGTTCAATTCAGCTTCTTGCAGACCAATGCTCATAAATGATATGGGGTACTCATTTCCCCCATCCTCTTTATGTGTAAGCACTACTACTAATGAATCATTGGAAGCGAAAGTGTACAGAAGAAAATCCTTTTCAAAATTTGGACTTTTGAGTGATGGTGCATGAGCAATAGATGTATTTATATTGTTAAATGCATTCTTCTCTGAATCAATCCATTTGAACTACACATTCTGGTTAACCATTTGTTGCAAAGGTTTGATGATTTGAGCAAAGTCTACCACAAACCTCCACACAAAATTGATTGTCCCCATAAAAGATTGCATACATTTTTTTATTATGGGGCAAAGGGATCTGTTCTATAGCTTTAATTATTTCTAGGTCTATTGAGATCCCTTTTCTAGAAATAACATGACACAATAGCTTTCCTTCTATGACTGCGAACAAACATTTCTTAGGATTTAACGAAATGCCATATTTCTTGTAGCGCTCAAAAATATGTTTCAAATGAAATGCATGGTCTTCCCTCTTCTTTGAAAATATTGTAATATCATCTAGATAGACCACAACAGTACAACCAATCAGACCACGGAAAGCTATATCCATAGCCCTTTGGAAAGTTGCTCCAGCATTAATAAGTCCAAAAGGCATCCTCCTATACGTAAAAGTTCTCCACCTGGTCCTGAAAGTGGTCTTGATCCTATCCTCGTTTGCTACTAATACTTGATTATAACCGGAGAATCCATCTAATAGGGAGAACAGTTCATAACCTGAGACCATTTGTAGTATTTTTTCCATGGGTGGGACATGATAATTATCCTTATCTGATGCATGATTAAGATTTCTGAAATCTACACAAAGTCTAATCTCTCCAAACATTTTCCGCGCTAGTACCAAATTAGAGACCCATTCTAAATGTCTGACTTTAAATATGATTTTAGCATCTAAAAGATTTTTCACTTCATTTTGAATTAGGGTTTCTATCTTTGGATGCATCTTTCTGAGAGGATGCTGATGAGATTTGACTCCAAATTTGATTGGAATCACATGTTGTATATTTTTAGTGTCATACGTCTTTAGGTCTTCGTAAGTCCAAGCAAATACATCCTTATATTGTATGAATAAACTGATGAATTGACTCCTCTCACCGGGTGAACAATACTTCCCCAAATTCACATATTTGGGTTCAGTATCTATCCCTAGATTTATCAGCTCGAATTGTAAAGACGAGCTATGAGTCTTGACATTCGTTGGCTTTTTGAACTTGTTGTCTAAATCAAACATCCGTTCCAAAGTTCTAACTCCTTTCGGAATGAATTTTTTGTTCTGTAATTCTGTTTGATGTTCTTCGCCATCTATTATGGCTCCTTTAAATGTATCATTATTCGTTAAACATTCCAATATTTGTTGATCATCATCAAACACCCTCATATTAGTGATGTTATCTGGAATAGAAGGCCTGAAAAGCAATTCAATCGAACATCTATTATTCGTAGGTACCAACCTCGCAACTGATGTAGCTAAAAAGTTAACTGCTGCATTTTTTTCTCTATGAATTGAAGAAATGTTTAATGCATGAAAATTTATTAATAAATCCCACAGTTCATTTTGGTAAGCCTTCAAATGCGGTTATATGCAGTGAATTTTGTTCCGAATTTGTTTAACAATGATCTCAGAATATCCATACACTTTTAGACTTTTTACTTTTAATTCTATCACTTTTTTCAGTCCCTTAACTAATGCTTCATACTCAGTTGTGTTATTGGTGCATTTAAATTCTAATCTACATGAAAGAAAATGTTCATTTTTTTTCTAGATCAATTAGGACACAGCCATCTCTTGATCCTTCCAACGTTTTAGAACCATCAAAATAAAGAATCCAAAAACTTTCTACTCCTACTGAATTCGTATTATTAACTACATCTGAAACTAAATCTACTATGTTACAATCAATCTTATCAGCCCATGAGAACTGAAGGAGATCGGGCTAGATATCTGATATACTACCAACCTCTTCAGCTTGGTAATTTCCTGATTCAATTTCAGGAAAATAGTTTCCAAACACAAAGTTTACTAGACCATTCTTTCCTTCCAACAAAGTCACATTATACTTCATTTGAGGTTCTCTCAACACCTTTATTTGGTTCTAACATCCTTTATAGGGAAACCACATATGTGACCAATCTGATGCAAAATATCCTTCTAGTTTTTCTTACCAATCCTGGCTCAAAACCAAACCATAAGCATCCAGTATCTGCTATAACAATGTCTATGTACTGACATACCCTCTCATCTGCGGACAAACGGATCATGACATATTCCATTTCTCCAATCACTTTTACTATTGTTTTGTCTAATTGAAGAACTCGGCCTGTAGTTGGTTTAGGTTGACAATTTATTTTGTTGCAAACTAAGAGTGCCATGACATTGAGTGAGGCTCTTGAGTCCACCAAACAATTATGCACATTGTAATTGAAAATCTCAAAAGTTAGAAGAAAATTTGGAGTTCTATACTTAGACTTTCCTCCTAAAGTTGTTTCACCAATCTCTTCCTTAGGTTGTTTATCATTCTGAGGTTCCTTCATGGGTATTTCAAGTGCTTTTAAGAGTTTTTCCTTTTGTTGTGGTAAATTGCACATTTCAAACAAAGAGATATTTGCTTTAGCCTTTTTAATTTCTTCCACAACGTCATATCCCATTTCATGCTCAGTCAAATTTTTCTTGAAATTTTCAACTTTATTTTCAGTAGGATTTATAGGCACATTGACTTTTTTGGGGCTCTGACCTAAAATGAAAAACTCGGGTATGTTAACCATTGGAGCATTATTATTCATTTTCTTTATGTTCTCTTAAAGTTTCTTAATCTTGGGAAGTATCAAGTTATCTTCTTTGAATAGATTCTGACTTCTTGTTGTAACATTTGTCTCTGATATTTCTTCTTCATCAGGGATACCTTCATCTTCTACGTTGAACATAGAAACACAGTCCCATAAAACCAAGGTGTCTTCCTCTTGTGTTTCTGTTGGTTCATGATCTTTCTCTTTCTCTTCCACAGTTTCTGTCCACTTAGAATCCAACAATTGGTTCATTACTAAGGTCATAGAATTTATCCACTATGGACAATTCTTCTCAGAGTGAGGTTGCTGATGGAATGTGCAAAAATTATCCATTCCTACATCTGTCAAATTCATGGCCGAGGGACTATGTGGAGGAGGCTTGGGCTGACTGTTGTCTTCCCTCTTTTTATAATAAGGCTTGTATTATTTATGATCCTCTTTTTCTTTTTCCAAATCAATCACCCTATTTGATAACTTTTGCCTCATCTTCACCACCCCATCTAACTCCTATGATCGCTCATCCTTAGGATTAGTTAATAATAAAGGCTTTTTGTTTCCATAATTTTTTTTGTCTGACTGCATAGGATAGTGTTCTATACTCTCCATTTCCGCCTCCACCTTCTCAGCTTCTTCATAAGTATCCACCAAAGTGGGTCTAACCGATCTCTTGGAAAACATGGCTAGATCAGGCCCAAGAGCTGAGGTATAGTATTCAATTAGGGCATGCTCAGATGGTTTATCAGCTGCATCGAATTTATCCAGGTAGGCAACAAACCTTTGAGTAAAATTATGTACCATTTCCTTCTTTTGTTTCTTTAAGGCGATCAATCCTTTCATTAAAGCTGCGTGAGTTTTCTGGATTCCGTATTTGTTTCTGAACAGTCTCTCAAAAATATTCCAATTTGTGATTGAGTTTGCTGGTAGGGAAAAGTACCATGAAGCTTCTTTTCCCTTCAAGGTATGTGGGAATAATTTGCAGACTACATCTTCATGTTCTGCTGCTTGCAAACCTTATAAATCCAAATAAAAACTCTGCAAATGATCATCCACGAGAATTCCTTCATTTGGTTCAAACTTAGGTAAATCTTTGTCAAAACTCGGAGGCATAACATGCATTGGAGGTGTCAGGTTTAAAGGATATCTAACCATATAAGCAGGTTGTGGAGGTGGTTGATTCGCTTCACATTGGCCATGATTCTGAGTGGAGATGGAGGAGGAGACTAGACAGGTGTTCGGAAAGGAGAACAGTGAGGGGAATATGGCCCCAACTGGTTCAGATGTTGGACAACTTCTTGCAGAGCTATTTCTACCAATTCTTCAATATCTTCCACCAATACTGAATCTTCTAACTGAGGACGATCTTTCTTATGATACTCTCTTCTGGATAAAGCAGCAATAATAGGTAACCCTCCAATATTCTTTGCATACGCCCTGGTAATCCTCCTTAAATATTCAACTACTTCGTTATCAATGGGATAGAGATACCACTTTCCTTTTTCTTTAGGAGTGGGTTTCTGAGGCAAATTGGTTTTAGAACTGTCACTGGTGGAGTAATCTCAAGAAAATGAATTTCCTCGACCAACCATGCACTGGTGACCCTCCTTCTAGTGCCAAAATTGTTGTGTCCTAGAAAAACGTAGGTAACAACAATAGGGATTCTCCCCAATAAATGTTCCCAATTATCTCATTATTGTTTGGTATGGGGAATCCATTCGGTTTACGGTCCAGCTACTGTACGTCAAGTAATGGTTAAAGCTTGTTTTACTGGTTGTGGCCTGGTCCACCATTTAATTGTATTTTTTAGTTTTATGTTTAGTTATGATATGCAAGTACCTAGCTAAATGCAGTCAATAGAGATAACGAGGAGTGTCACAATGTGATGCGCAGGTTCTTACCTCTCATCTTACCTCTCTTGCTTCTAAATCATAAACAAAGAGAACTAACTAAAACTATCTAACCTATCCTTAGGGAGAAACACAGTAATTAATAATGAGTAATGTATTGTATCACATGCATTTAGAATACTACAGATATTTGTTAATATTTTTGAATACACGAATAGAAATAGACAGATAAACAAAGAGATAGCTCATTGTTAATTAAAACATTCATTACTCAGATATGATTGTGGAAATTTCACATAAATAAATAGTAGCACATTCATAACATGAAAAAATTCATAAGTTAGAACGATCTCACAATTCATAGAAACAAGCTGAAAAAGAAATAGTTCACATCCAACCAGTACATGTCAAGCATTTGAAACCCCACAGTACTTTCTCCAGCTGCAAATATAACTCTTTATTATAAGATGAAATAGTTCTTCTTACAATAACCTTGCACAAAAATAGTCTGAAAAAAGGTCCCTCTATTCATAAAGCTTGCCTATATTTATACAAAAAGTAAAACTCTTGAGTTTCCCTCATTGCCTTTTGGGATTCCCCTAACCTTTCCTTTACAAAATTTTTCCCTTTAGCTTATGGACTCAAAATACAATACATTATATCAAAAAATTTCCAAATAATCCAACTAAGATGGCCCAGCTTGCTCATTCATAAATTTCCTCCATGCATTGGCATCTGCTACTATGTTTTCAAAACTGGAAGGTTCTAGAAATTTGATAGTAATTTCATGCTTAGCAACATTAGATTTTATACCCCCCACTCTTGCCGGAATCAGGCGAATTTGGTCTTCCTATAAGTGACTGCTAACTACCGCATGTGTTATTTTAGTCTTAAGCACCTCTTCATCTAATTTCTTCACTAGTTGAATGGCTCATTCGTCTTCATTGCATCGTTCCTATAATTGCTTCAAAAATATCTCATGCTCTGGCAGCACCTCTAATCTCCTACTAGCAAAAATCTAACATCGATTGTAAGTTAGGAGGACTCTTCTATAGAATTATATGCATTCTTCATCTTCCTCATTGTCTTTACTAGCTCTTTTACTGCTTTGCTAGAAAACTCAATCAGCTCATATTCTAGCTTTATCATCTCCAGGTATTTGGGAGGTACATCTACAGGAGGATCCTTACTTGTTTCCACCCATGTCATTCTTCTCTATAGAGTTTCTAAGATGTCCTGTGTCCTGTCCAAGAAATAAGAAGTTGTATTTATAATTTATTCCAATCTAATTTATATCTATTGAACCTTAAACCTCTCCTCCACCATCTGAAGCTGCATTTGATGAATATTATTCCTGAGCATAAGAGCATGCTTCTTTAAAGGTTATCAGCTTCCTGCTCCATAGCTGTCTTCAATGAAACTTCTAGTGACTTCTTTTGATTTTCCAGGGCTACTATCAGAGTTTCATATAGCTTGGCTTTCCCTTCTATAGTGGTTCTTTGTACTTCCAGTTCTATTACTTTATCTTATAACCTCCCCTTTTCCTTATTCAATTCTTCAACTGATAACCTCAAAGTATCTCTTTCGGCTTCCAAAGCTTGATATCCTTGCTGTAGCTTCCCAAAATCTGCCAAGGTACCCCGAGATTATTTTTCTATATTGCCTGCAGATAGCACCAAATCATCTTTATCTGCTTGTAGAGTCTGAAACTCTACCTTACATAGCTCAACTTCACTAATCATATCTTCATATTTTCTCTTCAAGTTTTGACTTTCACTTCTCTCCTTTTTTAAGGTCTCTTTTAACTATGTGACCTTCTTCTGGGACTGCTCGAGATCCATCATTATTCTATCCACATTATCTTCAGTGGCTAAGGATAGGGCTACCCCACCTTTTTCTATTAATTGTGGATCTTTGTATGTACTGTGGACCACTGTCTTATCAGTCACCATCACTCCTAGATTATCCCCAGTGTTCCCCTTTTTTTCTGTTCTTTTAACAGTTCTCTTTTTTACCTTGTCATAGTAAATGGTGTTCATATCGGGCACTTCTTCTCCTTCTGAAGGAATAAAAGGAATCAGTTCAATTCCTGATACTGTTAGAGGATTTTCTCTTGTGGTAGTACTGGATGGAGTAGTAGTTTCGACTGGATCAGCATCGTACTGAATCTATCCTTGATTAGCAAGGTCTTGTTCTTCTTGTGTCTATGTTCTTGATTCTTCCGTTGCCTTTTCTGTTTTCGCTTTTCCCTTATTAGCATCTTCTAATCTCAATCCTTCACTTTCTTTTTTCCTTCTCAGTATTTATTCTTCCTCCTTTCTTTTCTTTTCTTGTTTTATCTTCTTTGCCGCCTCTTCAGCTGTCCTTTTATTTTCTTCTTCTTCATCTCGCAACCAGTTCTCTTCTTCTTGCACTAACCTATGAGCTTCATCTTGCCTTGTCTTGGATGCATCTTCTTCCTGCCTTTTGAGTTTATCAGTCACTTTACCTTTTCCTCCCATAGTAGCTATCTTTTGCTTGAATATTTTCCTCAAATATGTCATGTTTTGAGCATTTCGGATGTGTAAATTGAACCCAAGTGATGGAACAATTGCACTCACAAAATTACTAATCAAACATGCAAATTTACACACAAAGGAGACTGAAATTGGAGCATAACACTAATCTGCATTGAATAAGTGTACTATAGACAACCTTATGAATTCATAGGCTGTTGCAATATATAATTACATGAGAGATTTGAATGCATAAGGATTCCATTCGAAATAGTAAAAAAGTAGGCTTACTAAATTAGTCAAATCCCCCATAGGTGCATAAAGCAATTTCCAAATCTACCTAGAGGCTCACGAATTGGCAAAGTCAAGTAGTAAAGATAATAAGTGATGGAAATACAACTCATACATGATTTTATTAGGAGAAAATAATGGAGGATGATGAAGAAAAAAACAAGTCAACTACACCTAGTCTTACTTTCCCTTTTGCCATAAATCTCAATAAAGAAGGAAACTTAGCAGAAAAAGTAGATATGTGCTAGGGAGGATTTAGAATAAAGAAGATATGCTAAATATGGATTCCAATAGGTTTCCCAAGCACTCCATGACTAAGTTTTAGCACGTTTGACTTCTATGGCATGTGGAAGACAACTTGCATAGAGTGGAAAATTGGAAACTAGGAAAATAAGACAAAAAAGGATTAATTAATGTTTAAGGTATCTAACTATGAGTTGATTATTCTAACACCCCCCCTTAAGCCTAACTTTATGAGTAAATATCAAAAAAATATAGGGCCTACAACAAGGCTTAGTCACCCTTTACATACTGCATGTCCATTTAACCAAGGAAAGAGGGAAAAACCAAGTGGGAAAATCCTCCCTTAAACATGGACAGTAAAACAAAATTTGAAAATCTTGTCATAAATCATGATTCACAACATGATCAAAAATCCCCAACAATGATTTGAAATTGCTGAATGTCTTCTCACAAAATAATTTGGTGAAGATGTCTGCTACTTGTTCTGAAGATGCACAAAAAAGTAGGTGAATGGTGCCATCATGCACAAGCTGTCTGATGTAGTGCATATGGATCTCAATGTGTTTGGTTCTCTATCCTTAAACTGGATCATTGCATATTCGAATGGTACTCTGATTATCACAATAGATAATATTTGAAAAATTTGATTCGAATCCACACTCACCAATTATCCCCTGCAACCATAAACATTGAGTTGCTTCATTTACAACTCCTCTGTACTCTGCTTCTGTAGATGAGAGTGCTATGGCACTCTATTTCTTCTTGACCAGCTGATTGGTCCTTCAGCAAGCATGAAAACATATCCTGATGTTGAATTTCGATCTATGTTGTAACCTACCCAATCACTGTCAGTAAACCCAATCAAATGAAGATCAGATTTAGCTTTGTAGAAGATCCCATGAGTTCTTGTTCCCTGAACAAAGTTAAGGATCCTTTTGGCTGCTCTCCAATGGATCTCATGAGGCTAATCCATGTATCTTGAATCGACACTTACTGCATAAGAAATATCAGGTCGAGTGTGTGTAAGGTAAAACAAACACCCAATCAACTGCCTATATAGTGTATTATTTACCATAAGAGAAGAACCTACTTCTTCAAGCTTGACTTCTGAAAGGAAGGGAGTCTTGCTTGGCTTGCAATATTTCATGTTGAACTTGTTCAGAAAATATAAAGCATACTTGGACTGATGTAATTTTATTTCATGTTGGGATTGAGAAATTTTGAGACCCAAGAATTGGCTCAACAACCCCAAATCAGTCATAGAAAATGCATGGTTCATTGCATCCTTCAAGGAGGGGATTTCTTTCTTTGAACTTCCTGTAATCAGACGGTCATCCACATACAAGACAATAATCATCAAAGAACCATGAATCAACTTCAAATAAACATTAGGATCATACTTGCATCGAACAAAACTCATTGACAGCAGAAAGCCATCAATCTTGGCATACCAAGCCCTGGGGGCTTGCTTAATCCCATACAATGATTTCTTTAACTTGCACACAAAAGATGTATTATTAAAAAACTCTTGAGGTTGCTGCATGTAAATCTCTTCAGTGAGATCTCCATTTAGTAAATCACACTTCACATCCATGTGATGTACCTCCCACCGCTTCGAAGCTGCAATGGCTAAGGCTAGCTTAATGGAGTCCATCTTTGCTACTGGTGTAAACGTTTCTGTTATGGAAAGAAATTCCTAGGGCTTGGGGTACCACAACAGACAACTTGACTCCATAAATCAATCCTTTCCTATATGCAAGAGAAACCAAATATCTAACACTAAAGGATCTCGATTCGTACCTTATTCCGGACAGTCGATGTAGATCCTCATTGAGCTTTCCAACTCCAGCTTGAATTGATAAATTGCTTCCTCAACTTTCAATAAACAAGACAAGCATGCTATATATAATCATGTTAGATATACTCTAGCCTATATAATCAATAACATATAAGCATTTGAAATCATCCATGGATCAAATATTCATTCAAATACACATTATTGGACAGGAAAATATATTTCTATTAATATAAAATCAGAGATCACAATGAATACAACCTCTGTTGGCACATCTGTGAATCGGAGAAACTGAGCCCCCCACTTGGGCCTCCACCACTTCAATCCTCCATCTCTCGATAGCAAGCTCACAAGCAAAATGCAATCTTGGGAAGAACACAAAAGTGCTCCAAGGGACAAAGGGATGCAGACTCAAGTATAAGTTCTGGTAACAATGGACTATATTTCTCTTGGTCTCAATTCCTCATGCCTTCAATGTATCCAAAGGGTTCCTTATATAGCTCTTCAATGGGGTAATGAAAGGTCAAATCTAAGCGATCTCAAGGCATATGGAAGGCCAGGAGACAAGTGAGTCGAATCCACATCAAGGAAAACTCCAAAAGAATTTGCCCTTTTGCACACATCCCGATGTACGTTGTTTTAGGGGTCAAACCCACGTATATACATGAGAAAGGGTTTAAAAGTCACGTATAGCAATTTTTGCATGTTTTTAGGGATGATCTTGGAAACATCAAAGGAACAAAAATGGTCCATGGGGTCTAAGGAGTCTGCAGAGGGACAGGGAAGGCCATAAAAGTGTGATTCACCATGTGTGGTAAAATCAGCTATAACAGTTCATTGTAGTCAGTACCATGTACCTGTGAGTAGCCCTTGGCTACCAATCCTGCCTTATATTTCAAAGGTGAACCATTAGCATCAAACTTAGTTTTGAAAACCCACTTACATTGAACTAGCTTCCTCCCTAGGGGAAGATCAACCAGTTCCCAAGTGTTGTTCTTCTGGAGTGAGCTGAATTCTTCTTTCATGGATGTTTTCCATCTTAGCTCATGTGCTACATCTTCATATGTCTGTGGGTCTAATTCAACCATCAGATAGCACTTCTCTGCAAACAAAGGATCTTTCATACACAAGGCACTCTCAAACTAAGATCTAGTCCTCCTAGGATCACTAGGATTTCCAGCTAGTTCCCCAACTGCATGAATGGTGTTTTCTGCCCATTTTGGTCTTGTAGGACTGTCAGGATATACAATTAAATCATCATTATCAGACATATCATAATCAACAAACTCATTTGTCTCTTCACTTACATTCAATGGTTCTAGTGGTGAAGAAGACTCTCCAACTTCAATTGCTGCTAAAAGCTCTTCTTGGAACTGAACACTCCTTTTAATGAAAAATTAATATTTGGTAACCCTATGACCATTTCTTTTTCACTTAGATCAGAAAGATATTTATAGTTAATATTGCCCAATGTTTCATGCCAAATCTTGATTTCCTCATTAGCATGAATCATAAGAGCAGAGGGGTTTGAGTAGGGTAGAAAATGTGAAAACATGTATACCTTCGAAGTGTGATCCACAACTCCTTTTGCAATGAATTTACCATTTGAGATCTCTGTGATCTCAACATCATTAGGGGAGAATATGACCTTCTTTGGACACCCTGTGTGGGTCATCTGATACATTGATAAGAGGTTAGAGGCAAGACCTAGAACATACAATACATTACTAAACTTACCATGGTCAAGATCAATCCTTCCTTTCCCCAAACTGTCAATGAGAGAGTCATCTCCTAGCACTATTGGTGGACCTTTCAACATGTCAAGAGAGGAGAATTCCTCCTTGGTAGAAACCATATGTCTTGAAGCTCTAGAGTCTATGATGAAGCTAGGTGAGCTTGATGTGCCAGCAACCAAAGCATGTACTCTCTCTCTGTACTCTGAATTTGATCCTCCTTCCCTCTTCTTCGAGCAATCAGGAAGGGAGATGTTATTCTTCTCTAGGAGTTGGGTCAACATGTCAATTTTCTTCTTCATGCAGGAGCTTTCATGGTGATAGCCCTTACTGCAGTATGCGCACTTGCTCATTTCTCCTTTGTTCTTCTTCTTCTGGAAGTTCTTCTTAGAGCCTTGGGGCTCCTATTGAGACTTGTTCTTGTCTCTCTTTTGCTAAGGTGGCTTCTTATATTTCTTCTTTCCTTTTGAATCTACCCTCGAATCTCCAGCAACCAAAGCTTAGTCTTTGGAAAGGCTTGATGGTGCCCATCATCACCAATTTATCTTGTTCTTGTGTGAGGGATTCCATGAACTTTGCAAGATTAGGCATCTTCCAGGCTCGAGCTGTCAACTTGGTGGCATGGAAGGTCGAAACAAACACTGAATAGTCAGTGCCAAGCTTTGAGAGTATGGCCAAAATTAGTTGCTCTCCATTCTTTTCAATTCCACGTTGTTTTAGCTACAAAACAAGGGCTTTAAACTTGGAAAAGTAGAGTTGCAGGGATTAGAAGCTGCTGGGACTCAAAGAGATTAATTCATTCTTGATTTGATGTCTTCTCATCTCATATGTCTTACCAAAAATCTCTGCAAGCTTCTCCCATAATTCATTAGGTGATGTCAATCCATCAAGATGGAAAAGGAGGTCTCTGGATATGCTCAGACACAGAAGGCCATAGGCCTCATCCCTCCTATTATGCCATTTAATTTTCTTTGCAACTACATTGGGCTCTGCCTCAGTTTCCATAGTCACCCTGTAGAGACCCTTCGCTCTCAACAGTATATCCATCTCTTCTTTCCATTCAAAGAAATTAAATGGAGTCAAGATGATCTTCTAAGATTGATCCATAGCTCTGAACTGTGCCCTTCAACCAGCAGAATGTGCTCCCAGTCAAGATGTCGAACCTGCAATAGCAATATGGAAGGAGATAAATCAATCTTCAAAGGCTCTAATACCATGTGGAAATTGAACCCAAGTGATAGAACAATTGCACTCACAAAATTGCTAATCAAACATGCAAATTTACACACAAAGGAGACTGAAATTGGAGCATAATGCAGTTTCCAAATCTACCTAGAGGCTCACGAATTGGAAAAATCAAGTAGGAAAGCTAATAAGTGATGGAAAGACAACTCATTCATGCTTTTATTAGAAGAAAAGAATGGAGGATGATGAGGGAAAAAAACAAGTCAACTACACCTAGTCTTACTTTCCCTTTTTCCATAAATCTCAATAAAGCAGGAAACTTAGCAGAAAAAGTAGATATGCACTAAGGAGGATCTGGAATAAAGCAAATATGCTAAATATGTATTCTAGGAGGTTTCCCAAGTGCTCCATGACTCAGTTTTATCAATTTTGACTTCTATGGCATGTGGAAGACAACTTGCATAGAGTGAAATATTGGAAACTAGGCAAATAAGACAAAAATGGATTAATTAATGTCTAAGGTAGCTAACTATGGGTTGATTATTTTAACACCAGAATATTTCTTCATCTTTATCCCAGAAATTTGTATATTCTAAATGCATTCCAACTGCTGTGCAATAATTGGCAACTTTATCCTCAGATTCATTCCTATGGAAATTCATTTCAACGAAGTGAAAATAGTCTAACTCATTAACAAATTATACTGCATTTTTTACCCTGGAAAATTTGTAACTTCCTAAAAAAAGGGGAACTATAGGATACACTTCCTTCTTCTGCTCAAAAAGGAAATTTCCTATCCCATCAATGTACAACTATATCACAACCTCTTTATGGATCACATAGTCTGTAGCATACTTCGGTAGAAGAGAAGGGGCTATCGAACCACCATACATTCTTAAATATAAGCCTTCTTATGTCAAATAATAGTTTTCGTTGTTTTGCACAACTTCCAAGTCTTCGTCTGACATACAATTACATTCCACCAAGAAAATTAATGTATATAATGGAATGATGAAGTTCTCATGAATATCCTTGTAATGGCTATAATATTTGTTAGCCCATAACAACTTATAAGCAGTATACACATGGGCCTGGTCTTTATCCCATTGGCACTTTAATGCTGGGAAGGGTTGCGTACATAGAATGCAATCAATCAATATCGAACTCATGTAAAACTTTGTATTCTTCTAGGACTCTACTCCCAATACTGCACTTATACAATCTAATAGACTGTTGGACACTATATTCGCCCAATTAAAAATTGTACCTTGGGTAGCAACAAAAAATATAACTAGTACCCAACCTATTTTAAATCTTTTTCTATTTTCCCTCCCGAAAATTATGTTCAGCATCAAAGCAATGAATCTATATGGAATGTGGAGAGTTGATGTCTCGAACTCTCTAGAAGGCCTTGTATGAAAGTTTTTTCCTGGGATCATCATCTTCTTAACTGTTTCCACCATATCTAGCTTTAGCTCCTTTAACCAACTTTTAGTCAAATAGGTTTGTGGTGTTGGTAAATTGTAATCCATAGACACACAAGCTGGGCTATATGCAGCATAGCCCTGCTTCTCGGTATTGGCCAGTATCATCCTCGTTACATCTGCTCTAGGAAGAATCCACCCTATCACTTCTAAACATGGGAAAAGCTCAGGTCTGGTGGCCACTTTCATAATGGCTGATCTCTCAATATTTGCATATATAGGCATATCTTCAAACCCAGCTTCTGGAATGCTATGGTTTGAAATCATCCTGTATACCTCTCCCCATTTATACTCCGGCTATACTCCAGTAGTGGCTTTAGTATCTTCATAAATAACCTCCACTTTGGTTACTATCTCTACTTTTGGTTCTTCTTCAGCTACTTGGGCCTTCTTTTTCTGCTTACGCGACATATTGTTGTGCTGATAATTAGCCTGTAACATTCATGCAACATGATTTTAGTCTATTTACTCCTAGCAAGCTATGTATTGCAAACAATAATAAAACAATTAGAATATTACCATCCTATCGATATGCATGCTGACTAACTTCCTTGTATCAAATAAATGAGCCTTTGGCACGAGAGGCACACACAAAAATCTTGAAAATCCTATAGACCGCTGAAACCTCCACTAGGGAAAACTTTAAATCTTGAACAGCCCCGCCCTTTTGTTTCTATGGGTAAACCCAATCGAGGAAGTGAGCCTTAAAAACCCCTGACTGCTAGAAACCCCAAAAAACCCTCATCTACTATGTAGCCCACCTACATCCCATGGGAAAACACCAACATTTAAGACATCGCCACACAGCCTAAGGTTTTAAACAAAGCAAGAATGAAAGAGGCAATGCAGACAACAAAACACTCATCTGCACCGTGCCCTTACTTCCCAAACAAATTTCATTGATGCACTCATGTCCGCACAGAGGCTGGGTGAGAAAAATAACCTGCATAAATGAAAAAAAATGCTCGTAGATAAACAAGTTGAAACCTAAATAAAGAAAACCCCCACTGCAGGTAGACAAAAACCATTCCTATAAAAATACTTAACCCTCCGTAGAAAAACCTAATACGATCAAATTCATGCGGTAAAGAATAAGTGATAATACTGGGCAAAAAAAAAACTTGAGCGAATCCTACCTGGAGATGATGTGGTGGGCGACCTCGACAGACTATGACCTCTACAGGTGAAAGAAATGTACATGAAATTGACAGCTAAGCGCAATTGGTTTCCATGGTGAAAATGACAACTCATACAAGCGGTATGGTCTTATAAGCCCGACCGAGAAAAGTCAGTTAACGTACTGGGAAAGAAATTTAACCAACTGTCGGAAATATAACCTTGAGCAAATCCGCAATATTGGATCGAATCAGTGCTATCTACCCAGTACATTGGATGGGAAAAACACATCGAAAGTTGGAAGCACTAAGCTATCTTGGTATCAACGAGGACCTCACAAAGTCTCGGATAGACTCAGCACTAAATCTCTGCAACATCGAATGGTGGAACCAATAAATCCTTCAGTTCGTTCCCAAATACATAGCCGAAGGCAATATCGCGAACTTAATCAGATATCGAAAAAATATAGTCAAACAAAGACCTGACTCATCAAAGATACTTTAGACTAAACTGTCAGAAAAATTGGCAAACTGTCTCCGAGACCACAAACAAAATGAGTCTTGACACGACGGATCAACACTTTGGAAGGCTTCCGATGGGCAGATCATAAAGCTGGTTGACTGCACATCCGCTATATCAAAAATCTAGTAAACTATGCATCCGTTGTATTAGAAAGCTAGTTGACTGTGCATCCGATTTAAGCATACAGAACTCAAACATTTCAAAAAAACAAAAAGCCACAGGAAAACCTTGCTAAAATCTCAAACAACCTTAAGTCGTATAAACACTAAAAAAATAAGGGGGGACCCTAAAAATAAAATTTTCAGGGAAATAGTTGTATCTGCAACACCCTGCTTCCAACAGGCCTTTTCAGTACCCCGATGGGTTTACCTTGGTACCATGCAAGCATAGTCCCGCTACCAGTGAGCCTATTCAGTACCTCGACAGGCTTACTTGCATTTATCGATCTTCCATGTTTTGAGTTTTTACTTAGTATTGACCCACTACCAGCAAGCCTGTTCAGTACCTTGGCAGGTTTTCCTTGTATAATGATATTAAATATATGGAATCCGATTGGTACTAGAGCGTGTTAAGTCCTGCTAAACACATAATTCAATTTTTTTCAAAATAAACTTATAAGTAATTTCATAATGGCCATAGCCATAGATCATGTCAAAAGAAAATAACTTAAAGTTGTTCTTTAACCTTACAGTCCTTCTTCTTCATAAAAGAAAAACAATGTTCCCCACAGACAAAAAATTCCACTTACTCTCGAGTTATCACCAAAATACTTGAGAGACAAGTTTTGATAATAAGTATAAGATGAACTAGTAATCCATAGGTGTAAGATGAGAATGTGAAAAATGTTATAATGAAAGTAGGTCTGTCAAGAAACTATTCAAAAGAGTAAATCAGAAATATACATGTCTGAATCAAAATACCAAAAACCATATGAATCATAGAAGAGCTAGTTAAGTATGATTTACAGAGGATTAAAATTTTAATTTTCACTTTAAGCTGCAAATTTCAAAAGTACCCGAAGAAAGGTTAAAATACCTTATGAGTGTTTTAACATACTTCCCTTTTCCAAGTAATACTCCATGAGCTGCTTATAGAGATAGAATACTTGTAATCAAACTGCAAAACCACTTGTTAGATTATTCAATTTATTCATGAAGACATATAAAAGAAAAAGAGTATGTTGTAAACAATCTATTAGAAATGACTCTTATTTATTCAAAGAAACAAGCACATATTTACATATATACAAGTGATAATAACCCAAAATACTTTTCAAGGATCAGGAGGAGGAGGAATAGCTTCCCCTTCAACTAATTCCATTTCATTCTGTTGTAAAACATTCTGTATAAAATCCTGTTTAGATGTCAATTGATGATATAGCCTGATTCTATGTCCATTTACTACAAAGGAAATTTGTGAGCCATCAATTGTTTTAATCTTTACTGACCCATTGTCAAAAGTTGTAACTACTTCGTATGGGCCCATCCAACTGGTAGTTAATTTTCCTTTAAAATTTTTAAACCGTGAGTTGAATAGTAGTGCCCAATCTCCAGTATTAAACTGCTTTTGTTTAATAAATTTATCATGCCATGTCTAAATTTTAACATATGGAAAACTACCAACGAGTTTCGCGCAGTGAGCTGGATGACTAGCTGGACGTCGAGCTGGATGTGCTATGCGCATGGCAAGTTGAATGCATACTTGTTATTAATTTGTCGCAAAAATATTATATAACCTGCAAACAAATATACAAATTAATTAATATATCAAATGTTCTTTAATAACGTCAATTTTAATTAATAAAATCATAAAATGATAATAATAAATAGATTTTAATCAATCTTAAATTCATACATGCCTGAGCTGAATAGTGATCTATGTAAAATAAAATATGCAAAAAGATAATAAAACATATGTTTAAATAAGTAATTTAATTATAAAAAAATATAACAAATCTAGGATCAACAGGATTCATGGGCAATTGATCATAACATGTTTCTTTACTTCCTAAGAATATAAACTCTTAACCAATCATAAACAGTTTATGCCTTTTTATCCTAATGGTGGACTCAACTATGTAACCTAAAAAATACTCCACCTCTACCTTGCGTGTATTATGCAGATCAAAACATCAAGGAAAGTTAGAAATCCATGACCAATTTAATATTTGTATATATTTACAAATTAATAATAGGAACCACAATTTTTATAGTTTTTATTATGGGTTGTCTTTAAGCTCTTTTCCAACCCTCTCATTAAAAAAACATCATCGAGCAATCTTGGTTTCGTTCATTCTCGTAAACGTATTTGAATAATCAGCCCGTCAGTATAGGTTTAACCTTTTCTGGCCTGGTTGGACTAACTATGGTAAAGAAGTATCTCTTTCCCCAAGATTGGGAGAGCTCTCATTTGTATACTTTTATCATTTTTTAGGCTTAGGAGACTATTTAGGAAAATGAGAACCATTGGAGTCTTCTTCCTATTTTCAGGCTCTCAAATAATGAAAACACCATCAAGCATTTACCTTCTCGAGCTCGCTAAAAATCCATGAAATAGTATCAGATAGAGATTACTTCTATCCCTTCTTCATGCTCCTTAAACTATGAAGAATGCCCAAACGATGTCTTTTGGAACCACCACACATGATCTCACATTATGGAAGCTTCCCCCCATTGGGTCGCCTTTGTTCAGAGTATTCAACAATGAGTCCTCCTTGGATCCCTTGGATATCACTAGTTGAGTTACCTCCCTTAGTATTTCCCATTGCAGTTATCTTCCTGGTATTACAGCTATGATCCTGCTCCCAACAGTTAGTTTCATTTGCTGCCAGGTCAACCCTATCATCATACTCTGAACAAAGGAAATTTGAGTCCCCCATATTCCCCTACCACTGTTTCCCCATTCAGTTTGTTATTCCCTTGATTTTTCCACATATTTTGTTATCCCCCTCCTGCTTCTAGTTAAGGAAACATCATTTCCTTGATTAGTTGTAGGTATCCCTCTGTTGACGTCAACACATCTATTCCAAAGGATATACCTAGAGGTCCCTATATCCTGGTTTCATCCACCTCATTAATGAGTTCCTTGGACCACTTGAAAGTATTCATTAGTTCCTTTCTGCTTGGTTGTGTCTCACATGCTTGACCTCAGCTAAATCATCACATTTTCGAGATTCGTACAGGGTATTGATACGTTCAGTATTTGGTCGAAGACCCTAGTTTTCACCTGAATCTAGCACATTGGTGAGTCTATCTATGGGACCCATACAATCCCATGTCCCTTGTGATTTTTGGGTTGCATTAGAGACAGTGTTCAAAATATCCCAGTGTTATGCTTCCATGCATCTCCAGTACTTGATGTTATATATTGTACCACATAGATTCTTACTCTCAATCACTAAGTCCCTCCAATTATGTACACCTCCAGATCCAACAAAGCATTAGTTGTGATGAGATTGCATTCCATGAGAATGCCATTGTTCCTATTTATCAATTCTTCGGATCAACATTGTATTTCATCCTCCCATTAAGGTCATTATTATGTATCACCATTTGTTTATGTATTGATCAAATCCCATATTTTGAGCCTTGATCCCATTATTTATTCTTTTGATATTGTTACGAGCATGGGTATGCCCGCCTTGTACATATGCATGTCACACATTATATGTATCTCATCCATTTTTTAGAACCAATAAAAAACTAAGAGCCACCGTAATCGACCGAGGAAGCTCCACTATTGTCACCATATTCCCATGATTCTATGATGTCTATCGACCATACGATGAGCTCCTTCCCTCAAACATCAAGAAACAATCTGTAAACACTAAAAAATGTTCACCTAGTTCTCCATGGTCTAAACCATAGTCATATATCATATTCTCACCATATTTCCTTCAATTTTGACCTTCACAATTGCATTTCCACTAAAAATGGTCCAAAACATCATTATTCCTTCCCATAAATGAAGGGATGATGAGAATTTATTATGATTTATCCCCACTTTCTCCCAAAAAAGGGTCAAAAACCCTAAAAAGAGAATGGGTCAAAAAACCACAGATAAATACCATGGACAATAAAATACCATGGGTCAAAAAACCCTAGGACCATATTATAAATACATTTTGAAGGACTTCCCCATAACACTTTTTTCCATTTACTGTCAGTCAAATCACATACTTTCTCTACCATTATTCCCACATTTTTCCATGCCATTTCCCACGATGTATGCTGAGTTCACTCCATACCCATTTGGATCCATTCCCCCCATTCGAAAACCAGTTGTGGAAGATCTTGGAGACCCAAACCGTGGAGCTACGGAACCACTTCAAAGGATGGCTACAGTGCCCCATTTTTAAAAAGGTGTGTTTATATGTATTTCTTGCATTATTTAGTTTATATATATGTTGACACAGATTTGTCGATAGGGGTTCACTCTCTGTCGACATGCAAAACAGAATGATCTCCCTAATTACTGGCCCAAATAGGTTTTACCCCATCCAACAACACCTGTAGAGCATATGAAGTCTCACCTGATATGTTCGAGCGAGAACTGTTGGAACCAAGTTTCTGCAGTATGAAGGAGGATTATGCATCTACCGTAACCTTAGTGCAACATTACTTAACAGAGCAAATCATTAATATTTAACATTGTCATTCAGTAGATCACATTAGCGTACTCATATCGCAACGTAAACATCAATGCATAAACAGATCGATTAAGATATCATCATTCATAACAGAGAAGCATTGCATCATTCACAGATATACATCGCATTCACATTCAGATCACAGAAAATGGGAAAATAGAAGGATGCAAAAAGACACAATGTTTCTACCCAATCTCTGTCATGTCATATTAATCTTCGCAACAAAACATAGGTTCTCCAAAATCGTTCTTCAACTTATTTCCAAATTATCAACACATCAAAGGATCTCAATTCATACAAGGATCATAGATGTGCCAAAGATATCTCAACATTCACAATCCATTAGAGAAAATTTCAACTCAAAATGGGCCTTTTAACCATAATTCAAATTCCATGTCATTATGTGTTCGCCAACGAAATTTCTTTAAATTTGAAATACCGTATAGGTCTTAAACAATTTTTAATATAAATTTGGGGATAGGTATCATAAAAAAACTACTTTTTTTATTCGTATTTTTGACATATCTCCCTTTGTTTTTACTCAATTTTTGATCAAGAGAGATCCCTAGATGCGAAATTAAATTCTGCATCCAACGAGTACCCTCTTGACATACTTTTAATTGACCCCACTACCCCAAAAACAAGAAATACTTGAAAAATATGATGATGACATCATCATCACATTTTTTTAGGTATGTCTTCATCATCACGTTTTTTCAGGTATTTTTTTTTGGGTAGCAAGGTTCGTTAAAAGTATGCTGAGTGGGTACTCATTGGATGCGGAATTTAATTTCGCATCCAGGGAGCTCTCCCAGTCGAAATTTGAGTAAAAACACAAGGAGATATGTCGAAAATACGAACAAAAAAACTAGTTTTTTTCTTTTCTTCCTCCAAAAATAATAAATATTATTTTATTATTTTAACTATTATTTTATTATTTGTCTTAAGAGGCCCATTTTGAGTCAAAATTTCCTCTAATGCTAGATCTACTTATAGGCTTGTGCCTTTACATTGGTGGTCCACTTAAGTCAACTTTCTAACTACTTGGACCAAAATCTACAATATAATGACCACAATCAACACAATGTGGTCCAAATATACAAAATATGACCAAAATACATAAAATATAGTTAAGACGCCTTGCACGCCAACTTCCACCTTGCACAACATATTTGAACTTACGCAACATTGCGGATGCTGCGCAGCTAACTATCTTCAAAACTACCTGCCAATACGCCACCAACACAATCTTGTGGCTCGCCCTCGGGCCACGTTAGTTGGAAATGGTGTAATTGTTGATCTTCACCTTGAATTCCTCATACTGTTGGGTGATATATTTGACATGCTCCTTGATCTTCTCGCTAATCTCTCGGATTTTTGTCACTTCTCGCTCTAACACGTGCTGGGCGATCTTGGTAGTGGCATCCCTTCGGCCATTGTGAACTTTCTACAGCACTGAAACTTCCTTTACTGAAAGTTGTGCTCCAATGTCTTGAAACTCGTCCAACTGTGTGGTGCGTCGTTGCTGCTTTACTCATTCAACTCTGTTTCCTTTGTGATCTACATGACTGGTGGCATTACTTTTAGCGATGTCTTCAACGTAGACAAATGTCCTTTGGATTCCTGCAACTGCAGTGTAAGTTGCTTCAGCTACGCATCTTGGACTACACTAACCTGAAATTGTGTAGTCGTGTCGGTGACTCGCTTTGCTTCTTTCTCTAGTTCCTCCAGCTGCATTGTCAAGTCCTCAATAGTTTTTTCCTTTCTACAGCAACAAAACCATTTGTTGGCACAAATCCATTGATAGCGGTTCACTCTCTGTCGACACCCAAAATACAACGATCTCCCTGAGCACTGGCCTAGACAGGTTTTACCCCCTCCAGCAACACCTGCATAGAAGATGAAGTATCACCCGAAATATTCGAGGGAGAACTGTAAGAACCAATTTTTTGCAATATGAAGGAGGACTGCGCATCTACTGTAACCTCAACGCAACATTACTTAACAGATCTAATCATTTAGATTTAACATTGTCATTCAGTAGATCAGATCAACGTACTCAGATTGCACCATAAACATCGGTGCATAAACAGATCGATTAAGATATCATCATTCATAACATAGAAGCATCATATCATTCACAAATACACATCGCATTCACATTCAGATCACAGAAAATGGGAAAACAGAAAGATGCAAAAAGACACAATGTTTCTTCCCAATCTTTGTCATGTTATATTAATCTTCACAGCAAAACTAAGGTTCTCTGAAACCGTTCTTCAATGTATTTCTAGATTATCAACATATCAAATGATATCAGTTCATACAAGGATCATAGATGCGCCAAAGATATCTCAACATTCCCAATCCTAGATCTACTTATAGGCTTGCACCTTTACATTGGTAGTCCACTTAAGTCAACTTCCTAACTAATTGGACCAAAATCTACAAAATAATGACCACAATCCACATAATGTGGTCCAAATATACAAAATATGACCAAAATATATAAAATATAGCTAAGCTACCTTGCGCGCCAACTTCTACCTTGCGCAACATCTTCGACCTTGTGCAACATCCTCGAAACTGTCTGCCAACAATATATGTGAAAACCCTAAAAATATTTGCTTTTGTTGTATCATTTCTTTTGTTATTGTTGAAATCTTCCTTATGCCCTAAACAAGCTAAGGTTGGTGCTTTTGCAAGTAGTAGGGGAGAAATCCCCACTACAGTGTCAACATTGTATCTCGCACATACTTCTTATTTTTCATGGAAACAATATTGCTAAAGTTGGATCTAAATATGTAGAACTACTCAAGAATGCTTGCTATAGGTTTTTGTACTTTTGGTGTACTTGAAGGAGTAGCTTGTGCGGCAACATGTGACATAGTAACTTGTGTTGTGACAGGTGGCATATTTCTAGGAGTGGATGGTGTGATAATTTGACATGCCATGTGGTTTTTGAACCACTTGTTGTTGCCGCAACTTTTCTCCCCAGATTTATCTTAAATCCTGGGCCCCTCCCCATTATTTTTGTTTGCTTTGTTTGATCGCTAAATGTTGAGCCTCTCGGGCATATCTTTTTCATTTACTTTGAAGGCGGATGTTAGCCGGTTTGTTTATGCCTTATTCAGTCTTGATGTGAGACATGGTGTTTGGTTTACTGCTTGAAGAAGAGGAAAATCTTTGATCTTCATAGTTGCCTTTTCGAAGAAAGAATGAACCTAGCCGTGCCTGATCCTTAAGGCTATTTTAATACTTGAGTTTCCTTTCATCCGACCTCTTTTGCTGATTGGATCAGAAGCTGCAAAGTTCCAGCCCCTCCACCGTTGTGGCTCCAGGATATTTCATTCTCCCGATCTCTGAATCTTCTTACGCCCGATTCGTTTGGTTTTAAATCGCTTGCTCATAAGCTTCTACTCGCCCGCCGTTGCGGCCGAGACTAGATAGTCAGCTTTCGATTCACGTATCATCCGACATCCGACTAAGCCTTCCCCGCCTGCGTCGCTTGTCTCCAGCCCTTGCCCTATCCGCCGTTGCGGCTGGGGAGATCCTTTTAGTCCCCGATTGGAGTGTCTTTCGACGTCCGAGCTAAGTTTTCTTCTGCTCTCGTCGCCTTTCTTCGGCCCGTGTCCTATCCGCAGTTCCGGGTGGAGAAGCTATCTAGCCTCCGATATACTCTTCCCCCCGATGTCCGATTACCCCTTTTCGCCCGTGTTTCTGCTCACCCGGTTTCTATACTCCTCCGCCGTTGCGGCTCCTGAAGTCTCGTCTCATCCGATGCAGAATTTGGTTGACCACCGATTTATAATTTTGCCTACCCAAAGCTTAATCGATACCTTGTCCGGATGAACCTGACTAGTCTCTTGCGGATTTACAATGCTGGGCAGAAAAGTTTTAATGTTTAAAAACTCCCCTTTGCAGCGAATAATGCATTGTAATTTTTTGCAGAAGGAATTCGGTGCTACTGAAGCGACCCTGGGCTAAGACTTAGCTTGGTCGGACCGGAACCAGCACGATCACAAGGAAGGAAAAAAACAGAAAAGGACAAAGCAAGCAAACGAAGGAGGAACGGACAAGGGAAACCCATCCGTTATCTACCAGAAGCTAAACGCTCGCAAAAAAAAAATGATTGACAAAACGTCCAGAGAAGAAGCTGAATCGTTGAAGATGCTGAAAAGTCACACGCTAGGGTGGCAGCCCAAGGGGCAGCAGTGGTAGTTTAAATATAGGTAAGTAGGATTGAAAAAGGGCTTTTTCCCCTGGGAAATTTTGTAACTGTTTGCTTGTAAGAGGAACTACTTCGTTTTGCAAAGGAGACTGCAAATTTGGCCTGTTGGAAAGAGTGTAAAGTGAAATGTATCAATGCGATTAGATGAATAATGTTAAAGAGGAACTATTTCGTTTTCAGCTGTAGTTCATTTACTGTAAGATTTTAATGTTATGAACCTATGTTCTGGTTAAATGTTCTTCAGTAGTTTTTGGGATATCTTTCACTGTGAACAATAAATGTTGTTAAAAAAATGATCGGCTATCTGGTTATTTAAATATCTGTAAAAGCTTATGTGTCTTGAAAGAAATACCAGCTATCTGTTATTCTTCAAAATGCATGTGCAAAATGTATTGTTCACTTAAAATGATAACTTCGCTCCCTAGGGATAGATACACAGATAGTTAGTTTGTTTCTTTTTGTATGTGGTTTGGCTGCCTGTAGGCTTAAGACGAGAGGTAAGAACCTACGCATCACGTTGTGACTACCCCTTGCATTTTGATCACCCTGCATTTAGTTAGGCACTTGCATTTCATTTCTTAAGTAAAAATACAAAAACTCGATGGACCGGGCCGCAACCAGTAAAGCCTTTGTTTTGTTACTTGACCTACGGTAGCCGGACCGCAAACCGGACGGATTCCCTATACCAAACAGTCAACGGGCTAGTTGGGAAAGTTGATTGGGGAGAATCCCTTACTGTTGTCGCCTACGAATTTCCAGGCCTCAACAGTTTTGGCGCTAGAAGGAGGCCCGCCAGTGCATGGCTAGCCGAGGAAACCTGTTTTCCCAAGATTATTCCACTGGTTACAGTTCTGAAAGTAGCGTACCACGCTATCTGATTCCGGAAGAAGAAGAAAGAGAATATCTATATCATGTTCGCAACGAGATTGTTAACGATCTGAGAAGACACACCAGGGCATACTTAAAGAAGATTGGAGGATTTCCAGTCATCCACGAGTTGCCTAGAAGAGAATACAAGAAGAAATACCGTCCTATAATAGAAGATTTAGTGTTGGTTGGAGACTGGGAAGAGCTTGTAGAGACTACCTTACAAGAAGTTGAGCTCCCTTTGAATCAAGAAGGCCCAGAGACCCCTTACATTTCACCTGTTCACACCCCAATTGTTTCACCTCCACACTCTCCACCTCAACTCATGGCTGGAGTTAACACTAACCAGCCACCTAATCCTCCAAACCCGCCACCTGCATGGAAAGCCAGATCACCTCTGAATCTAACCCCGCCTTTGCACGACCTACCTCAAGCCTTCGAAAATTTATTGCCTAAGTTTGATCCCAATGAGAAGATATTGGTGGATGACCATTTGCAGAGTTTTTATTTGGCTATAGAAGGACTAAGGGCGGGGGAACACGAAGATGTGGTTTGTAGACTTTTCCCACATACCCTCAAAGGAGCTGCAACCTCTTGGTACTTTGGATTACCCACCAACTCTATCCCAGACTAGGATACCTTCGAAAGAATGTTTAGAAGTAAGTATGCAGTCCAAAAGACTCACGCTGCCCTTATGAAAGGACTATGTGCTTTAAAGAAAGAAAAGAAGGAAAAAGTGCACAGTTTTACACAAAAGTTTACAGCCTATCTTAAAAATTTCTCCGATGCAGACAAACCTTCAGACAAGGTCCTAATTGAGTATTATACATCAGCCTTGGGCACTGACTTGGCCATGTTTGCAAAAGGTAGGACCAAGCCTACTTTGACCGAGACTTATGAAGAGGCAGAGGTGGTGGAGGCCGAAAGGGAAAGCGTTGAAGATTATCCTGAACAGTCAGGGGAGAAAAGGAAAACCTTGCTATTTACTAAGCCCAAAGAGGAGAAAGCACCAGACTATGAAGGTATGGCCAAAATGGTGCAGAAGCTGTCTAACAAGATCATAGACTTAGAAAAAGAAAAAGAAGCACAAAAGTTCTACAGGCCATATTATAAGAAAAGGGAGGACAGCAATCAGTCCCAGCCTCCTCCTCAAAAAAATGCATCCATGAATCTAACAGACATAGGGATGGAAAATTTCTGTACCTTTCATCAGCAACCTCATTCCGAAAGGAACTGTCCGGTCATGAATCAGATGTTGGATTCAAGATTAACAGAAGAAGATGATGATGAAAGGAAAGAAAATGCTGCGTCCACTTCTACAAAAGAACAGGAAGAAGAGACTATGGCATTTTGGAGTTCTGTTTCCGTACTCGACGCAGAAGAAGAAAATACTCAAGGACGTGAGGATGTCAGGGAAGCTAATGTGACAACTAGAAGTAAGGGGATAGTTAGCGATAACAGTCTTTTACTCCCAAAAATCAGAAGGCTGCAAAGAAATGTCAGGAAGAAGTTTCAAGACAAACCCTTGGCTGAGCAGATACCGGAATTCACTATTACCAGCCAAGACCCTAAACAGAACAGAACGTTGCCTAATCCAAATGAAGAGAATGCGAGTGCTGACAAATCTCAGCCCACTAGACAACAAATTGAATATGACATTGTTGAAGATTTGAAGAAGATAAAGGCAAACGTCCCACTGTTTGAAATGTGCAAAGTACCTCAACAGAAAGAAAAGTTGTTGAAAGCACTTGAAACATCTGAAGAGAAGCTACCCACCAAAAATCAACCTCGGGATGAAGAAGAAATTGGAGAAGCTAGCACTGGAGGTAAGTCCAAAACTAAACACCCACCTTTCCTCCTGACATTTGAAGTTTTTAATCATAATGTGCACAATTGTCTAGTAGACTCAGGGGCGTCCATTAATGTCATGCCCATATCGGTATGTAAGAAAATAAATGGGCAGCCTAAGCCAACCACGTGGAGGGTGGTGCAATTGGATAGGACAGACATTAAGGTAATTGGTGAGATGGAAGACGTCCTAATCCGCCTAGCATCCGATGACAGGGTATGCCAAGTGATTAACATCGTAGTGGCTGATATACCAGATGCTTACGGCCTGGTCCTGAGTAGGGATTGGTCAGCTAAATTAAATGGGTATTTCGCCTCAGATTGTTCACATCTTTGGTTGCCGTACAAAGGAAGTCCCAATCAGATCAAAGTTTTGAGAGAACCTTACATGAAGTATAACATCACTCAATTGGATGAGAAGAATGTACCGGTTGAATCTGTATTGGGAAACTACTTTCTTGAACTAGAACTAGGGAATTATCAAGCGGAAGAGGCTAGCAATACATCTGACACATAGCCTGATCTCCTTCGTTTTTCTCAGGCTGATGAGCTTGACTGTAAAATAGTAGATTTAGCCGTAGGAGTAGATTCATTTTTAGTAGATAATGTTTGTTGGACTTTATATTTTGATGTCTCAAAGACATTAGAAGGGTCAGGGGCCGACTGCGTCCTTATTGATCCACAAAAAAATAAACACTTCCTGTCATGTAGATTAGAGTTTGAGTGTACTAACAATACGGCCGAGTATGAAGCGCTGCTGCAGGGAATCAAAAAGGCAATTGAGCTAAAGGTTAGTAATTTAAAAGTTTTTGGGGACTCAGAAATAGTTGTGAAACAAATAGGAAATCAAATACATTGTGTTTCTCCTCACTTGAAAGCCTACCAAAACGAGGTATGGGATTTGCTTAAACATTTTCATGCATTTAACATTATTTCAATCCCAAGAATAAAAAATGCAGCTGCTAATCTTTTAGCTACCTCAGCTGCCAGGCTGGTTCCCACTAATAAAAAATGCTCTATTGAATTACTTTTTAGGCCTTCAGTACTTGATATGATCACCAACCTGCGAGTATTTGACGATGATCAGCAAATAATCGAATGCTTGACAAACGATGAGGTCTTTAAAGGAGCCATTATCGACGATGAAGAACACCAGGCTAAAATGAAGTATGACAATTTCATTCCCAAAGGGGTCAGAACGTTATAGAAGATGTTTGACTTGAATGAAAAATTTAGAAGACCCGCTAATGTGAAGACACATAGCTCAACTCTATAGTTCGAGCTAGTAAACTTAGGGATTGAAACGGATCCCAAGTTCGTGAACCTCGGCAAAGGATGCTCACCAGTTGAAAGAGACAAGTTCCTCAGTATGTTTAAGCAGTACAAAGATGTCTTTGCATGGACATACACAGATTTAAAGTATTAATTCTTGCACATGATCTAGGAACTAAGATTCAATCTCATCAAAGAATTATTAACAATTACTCATGAATTAGCAATAACTGGAATACCCAATAGGTTTCCTCTCTGTATATTATATAAACAATAAAGGATTACAATTCCATGCATAGCAATGGCTTAACTCAATGAGTGAGTCTAGCTTAACTGACTCTTTGCCATGCAATCTCACTCAGTTAACCACTTGACAAAAAACCTTAATTGACTCACCAATCCTAACTGAAGTTGGAGTGCAATAAATGACTTAATCTCAACTGAAGGAGATCAAACACATGTCATAGCAACCAACCATCAAGTGCTAGTACTGCATGACTCCAATAAACCTTGATGAGGTTAACTGAAGCTGAACTGACCATCAGAAGTTGGTGAAGGCGCCTAGTTCACTCCAGTTCATTAAATAATAATAAAATAATCAATAAATAATGATTAAATAATATATTTAATGCATGGAGGTGCCTTAACTGACTGTAACTGATTGGTTGAACTGAAAGTAACCCCCAGTTAGCAATTAGGTGCATGAATGTCAACCAGATCACCCTCGGAGTGCTTCAGTTAGCCTCCTTGACTGTAGGAAAGGATAAGTTAGCCTCCTTGACTATAGGTAGGCATGGGAGTGACTGGGATGATGGTAATTAATGCTCCTTGATGTCAATTAAACTTAGGATATTGGTTTAACTAGGCCAATTTGACTGAAAGAGTGTGTATGATGGTAGATGTCTCCAACATAAAGACCTACGACACCAATATTATCAAGCATATCATCCCTATTAAAGCAGGCATCAAGCCATATCAGCAGCCGCTAAGGAAAATGCACCCCAAGTTGGAGCCACTGATTCAAAGCGAGGTGAAGAAATTGCTGGACGCTAGGATTATCTTTAAAGTCAGGCATTCTAAATGGGTGTCAAACCTGGTTCCTATCAGAAAAAAGTCGGGAGAAATCAGACTGTGTGTGGACTTCATAAACTTAAACCGCGCCTCAGATAAAGACAACTACCCGGTACCTCCCATGGAGCAATTGGTACAGATGGTTTCTGGCTCTGAAATGTTTTCATTGTTAGATAGTTTCTCTGGTTACAACCAAGTGTTAGTAGCCGAGGAAGATAGATTGAAGACAACATTCAGAACTAAATGGGGAACATTCGCCTATAGAAGAATGCCTTTTGGACTGATTAATGCCGGAGCGACATTTCAGAGAGCTATGGACATAGCTTTCCATGGACTGATTGGATGAAGTGTGGTGGTCTACCTTGATAACATCACAATATTTTCGAAGAAAAGAGGGGAGCACGCGTTCCACCTGAAGCAAATCTTCGAGCGCTGTCGAAAATATGGCATTTCCCTCAATCCTAAAAAGTGCGTGTTCGCCGTCACTGAAGGAAAATTACTGGGGCATATAGTTTCAAAGAGAGGTATATCCATAGACCCAGAAATAATTAATGCTATTGAACAAATCCCTATGCCCCATAATAAAAAAGGAATGCAATCCTTCTTGGGAACAATAAATTTCGTACGAAGGTTCGTGTCTGATTTTTCCCAGACTGTTAAGCCACTGCAGCAGATGGTCAAGCAAAATGCACAATTTAAGTGGAATGAAACAGAAAAGAATGCTTTCAGTAAAATCAAAACTGCTGTTGCACATGCACCCTCTCTGAAGAGTCTAGACTTTGACAAGGACTTTATTATATATACATTTGCGTTCGATGATTCATTGGCAGCCGTACTTACGCAAAAGGAAGATGGGGGTGATGAATTCCCAATTTATTTTATGAGCACTAGGCTACAAGGGGCTGAATTAAACTACCCAGCCATTGATAAGCAGGCATACGCAGTATTTAAGGCAGTAAAGCAATTCAGGCCTTATATACTAAAAAATCGTACCAAGGTAATAGTCCCTTACCCAGTTGTAAGATCCCTTCTCATTCAAAAAGAATTAGGAGAAAGAAGGGGAAACTGGGTAATAGCACTTCAAGAATACGATCTTGAATTCAAGCCAGCTACTATAGTAAAAGGTCAAGGTTTATGCAAATTGATGACTGGGAAGACAAACAATGAAGAAAAAGCATGGGAAGATGAAGCTGAGTTGCATGTAACGGATGTTTGCCCTTTATTCACAGCTCCTGAGTCTTGGTATAGAGACCTTGTGCATTACTTGCAGTCAGGGGTGTTACCGGAACATTGGAGTTCCAAACAAAGAAGAGCCCTGCATCTGAAATCAGCTTCCTATCAAATCGTAGAAGGCGTATTGTTCAGAAAAAACTATGATGGAGTCCTCCTGAGATGCTTGGAGAAAGAAGATGCTGAGAAAGTAATGTCTGAATTGCATGATGGCCCGGATGGGGGACATTACCCAAGGGACACTACAGTCCACAAGGTTCTCAGAGCCGGTTACTACTGGCCAACACTTTTCAGGGATGCACATGCACACGTCAGAAAATGTGATACTTGCCAAAGATGTGGTGGAAGACAACCTAGAGCAGCAGCACCTCTAAAGCCTATAATGATCACGGAGCCTTTCGAACAATGGGGAATAGACATCGTTGGAGAAATAAAGACAAATTCTTCCCTGCTGCACAAGTATATTCTTACTGCAACTGATTATTTCACTCGCTGGGTCGAAGCTATCCCATTGCGCAAGATAAACGAAGACGAAGTCATCATCTTTCTACAAGATCATATCATGACCAGGTTTGGGGTTCCAAGTTCGTTATTTTTTGATAATATTAAGTACTTTTCATCCATTAAATTGACTGCATTTGCTCATGAGAAAGGGATAAAATTACATTATTCTGCTAACTACTATCCGCAAGGGAATGGCCTAGCTGAATCCTCCAATAAAAAACTCATTAGAATCTTGAAGAAGACTGTCATAGAAAACCAGCGAAGTTGGCACTCCGCCTTACCCAACGCCCTGTGGGCTGATAGAGTCACCCCCAAGTCTGCCAAAGGAGTGTCACCCTTTACCCTAATGTACGGTAAGGAAGCCATCCTTCCCCCCAACATTATGCTCCCATCTTCCATACTAGCTCGAGGGTCTAGGGGATCGGAGGACGAGGTTCTCCAAATAAGAATATATAACCTCCTGAAAGCAGAAGAGGCCAAATCCAAGGCTAGAGAACGTTTCAAACAGCAGCAGGAGGTAGTGAAAAGATGGTTTGACAAACATAAAGCTGGGAAAAAGGACTTGGAAGTGGGAGACCTAGTTCTCAAATGGGATCATCCTCATGATGAAAAGGGAAAGCACACTAAGTTCCAATAGTTGTGGGTAGGCCCATTTCAAATCACAGCAAAACTTGGCCTTGCTACTTATATGCTACAAGATTTACAGGGATGGGAGGAGAACTTGCCAGTTAACGGTTTGGTTCTCAAGCCTTACTTTTCTTGAAGTTTCTTTGAGTTTTTCTGTTTTTGTACATAAATAAGCTTTATGTTTGTTTTGGAGTCATGTTTGCTTTTTGTTTAATTTTAGGTTTGATTTTCAATAAGGGGAATGAACCTGCGGTTGTCCGGAGGAAAGTAAGGTCTTTTGGGAATAGCAGATACTTTGAGTGTCATCCTGTGTGTTGCTAAAAGAATTCTTCCAGCCCAATATTTTTCTCAAATAAAATGTTGTGTGCATTGAAGTCCTTTTTAACCCCTGTGAATTAAACCGGATTCGAAGAGTCAGGAGTACTATGTTGGGGCCCCATCCACGTCACATTTAAAATGTTCGAAGGAGCGACAGCAAGGACCCATGGAAAGGAGCAAGGTGAACAGTGTATTAAATATAAATGATCCCATGCCAAGAAACGAATGCCAAAAGGCAAATAAAGAGTCAAAACTTCTTTAAAAGCATCATAAATCAAAGCAGGTACTGAATCATAAGTACTAAATGGCCAAAAGATCCTCTCCGTCCGTGAGCTGAACACTGTACCACACCACTCACACAAAAGGACACTATGGGATAGAGGATCCTGAATTAAAATTCAGTAAGAAAGGCATACAGAAGAACTCAAATGAGAGGGACAAAAGTCCAAAAGCACAAAATTGTTAAAATGGCATGGGAATGAGGAACAAACGAATACTGCTGTTTACTACCTGCTACAATCCTGTGGTGTCCACGTTGTTAGCTACCTGAGGACAGAGGTAATAATGAAACTCACCCTCTCGCCCCAACAGAGTTATCTGGACTTGAAGGTTTCGGTTTCCACTTTCCCCAAATTGGACTAGCATCACTGATTAAGGTACACACTTCGGTCATTTGAGAAATCTGGATAGCTGGAAGATTTCATTTGATGCATCTTTGTTATTAAGCAGTCTTCCACTCAAAGAAAAGTCACCGAGAGATCTAGGTTCACCAGGAAATCGCCAGTTGTTGCTGCCGCAACTTTTCTCCCCAGATTTATCTTAAATCCTGGGCCCCTCCCCATTATTTTTGTTTGCTTTGTTTGATCGCTGAATGTTGAGCCTCTCGGGAATATCTTTTTCGTTTACTTTGAAGGCGGATGTCAGCCGGTTTGTTTATGACTTATTCAGTCTTGATGTGAGACATGGTGTTTGGTTTACTGCTTGAAGAAGAGGAAAATATTTGATCTTCATAGTTGCCTTTTCGAATAAAGAATGAACCTAGCCGTGACTGATCCTTAAGGCTGTTTGAATACTTGATTTTCCTTTCATCCGGCCTCTTTTGCTGATTGGATCGGAAGCTGCAAAGTTCCAGCCCCTCCGTCGTTGCGGCTCCAGGATCTTTCATTTGCCCGATCTCTGAATCTTCCGACGCCCGATTCGTTTGGTTTTAAATCGCTTGCTCATAAGCTTCTACTCGCCCGCCGTTGCGGCCGGGACTACATAGTCAGCTTCTGATTCACGTATCATCTGACATCCGACTAAGCCTTCCCCGCCTACGTCGCCTGTCTCCAGCCCTTGCCCTATCCGCCATTGTGGCTGGGGAGATCCTTTTAGCCCCCGATTGGAGTGTCTTTTGACGCCCGGGCTAAGTTTTCTTCTGCTCTCGTCGCCTTTCTTCGGCCTGTGTCCTATCCACAGTTCCGAGTGGAGAAGCTATCTAGCCTCCGATATACTCTTCCCCCCGACGTCCGATTACCCCTTTTCGCCCGTGTTTCCACTCAACCGGTTCCTATACTCCTCCGTCGTTGCGGCTCCTGAAGTCTCGTCTCATCTGATGCAGAAGTTGGTTGACCGCCGATTTATAATTTTGCCCGCCCAAAGCTTAATCGATACCTTGTCCGGATGAACCTGACTAGTCTCTTGCAGATTTACAATGCTGGGAAGAAAAGGTTTAATGTTTAAAAACTCCCCTTTGCAGCGAATAATGCATTGTAATTGTTTGCAGAAGGAATTCGGTGCTACTGAAGCGACCCTGGGCTAAGACTTAGCTTGGTCGGACTGGAACTGGCACGATCACAAGGAAGGCGAAACGCAGAAAAGGACAAAGCAAGCAAACGAAGGAGGAACGGACAAGGGAAACCCATCCGTTATCTACCAGAAGCTAAACGCTCGCAAAAAAAAAATGATTGACAAAACGTCCAGAGAAGAAGCTGAATCGTTGAAGATGCTGAAAAGTCACACGCTGGGGTGGCAGCCCAAGGGGCAGCAGTGGTAGTTTAAATATAGGGAAGTAGGACTGAAAAAGGGCTTTTTCCCCTGGGAAATTTTGTAACTGTTTGCTTGTAAGAGGAACTACTTCGTTTTGCAAAGGAGACTGCAAATTTGTCCTGTTGGAAAGAGTGTAAAGTGAAATGTATCAATGCGATTAGATGAATAATGTTGAAGAGGAACTATTTCGTTTTCAGCTGTAGTTCATTTACTGTAAGAGTTTAATGTTCTGAACCTATGTTTTGGTTAAATGTTCTTCAGTAGTTTTTGGGATATCTTTCACTGTGAACAATAAATGTTATTAAAAAAATGATCGGCTATCTGGTTATTTAAATATCTGTAAAAGCTTATGTGTCTTGAAAGAAATACCAGCTATCTGTTATTCTTCAAAATGCATGTGCAAAATGTATTGTTCACTTAAAATGATAACTTCACTCCCTAGGGATAGATAGACAGATAGTTAGTTTGTTTCTTTTTGTATGTGGTTTGGCTGCCTGCGGGCTTAAGACGAGAGGTAAGAACCTGCGCATCACGTTGTGACTGCCCCTTGCATTCTGATCGCCCTGCATTTAGTTAGGCACTTGCATTTCATTTCTTAAGTCAAAATACAAAAACTCGGTGGACCGGGCCGCAACCGGTAAAGCCTTTGTTTTGTTACTTGACCTACGGTAGCCGGACCGCAAACCGGACGGATTCCCTATACCAAACAGTCAACGGGCTAGTTGGGAACGTTGATTGGGGAGAATCCCTTACTGTTGTCGCCTGCGAATTTCCAGGCCTCAACACCACTTCATATGTCATGTGATCATGAGGGACAACATCTATGATTTTTACAATCTTCTCTACACTTCCATCCCATGCTTCATTCTCCACAAACTGAACATCACGATTGATTATGACCTTTTTGGTGATGGGATCATACAAATTTTTTAGTTTTGTATCTTCTGAATACCCAACAAATATGCATCCTTATCCCTTGTTATCTAATTTCTTTCTCATCTCGTCTAGAATAATTGCATATGTGACACAACCAAAAACTTTCAAATGTTAAACACTATATTTCATACCTGTCCAAGCCTCTTGGGGAAATTTATTCTTCACACTCTTCGTTGGAGATATGTTCAAAATGTATACATTTGTTGCCACTTCCTCAACCCAATATTCATTTGACAAATGTTTAGTTGTCATCATATTATGCGTTATTTCCATAATTGTTTGATTCTTCCTCTCCGCGACACCATTTTGCTAAGTTGTATAGCTTGCGGTAAATTGCTTTTGTATTCCATGAGCTATACAAAAATTCAAGAAATATTTTGAAACATATTCATCGCCTCTATCTATCCTTAAGAATCTGATGTAATAGCCACTTTTTATTTCCATAAGTGCCTTGAACTACTGAAAACATCCAAATGCATTAGATTTATGTTTCTGGAAATAAATTTAGGTTTTCCTTGTGAAGTCATCAATGAATGTGAGAAAATAATTGCAGCCACCTATAGATGATATTTGCATTGGCCCACAAATATATGAATGAAAAATTTCAAGTGGTGAACATTCTCTATTCTAATTGCCAACTCAAAATCATTATCTATGTTGTTTTCCAAAAATAAAAACTTCACACACTCTTTCTAATTTGTCAATTAGTCGCAAACATGTCACCATGTTTTTATCATGAAATAGCATCAACCCACCAAAATTTAAATGTCCAAATATGAAATGCCAAAACAAGGACTCATCATGAACCTCTGATTGAAATGTTGCTTGTATTTCTGTACCACTGTCTTTCTCTTCCTTGAACTATAGATTTTTTGCAAATCTACTTTTTGTTTTAAATGCAAATCTAATGCATGATTTGTTGGTTCCACATAGCCATTTTAAACTATTTCCCACACATCTTGACTCTGAAACAAATCCTTCATGGTAAAGGACCAATATTCATAATTTCTACCTATAAAAATGGGAGTTTGCAGACTTGTCATAGATGCACTAGAAATGGAAACCATTTGTTTTTTCAAGTTCATCTCCCCCTTTGTTTTTAAAACAAATATCTTGCTCCTCTTTAACCTGCTATGGTACCAAATCCTCAAAATTGTGTAGTCACTGGTGAGAATACTTTGTCGCACAACAAAACTCACCATGTAGAGATGTAAAGGAGCCTTGTCGTGATATGTAAAGTCAATCCTCTAGGTCGCACTCTATTACAAGTCTTCATTGCACAGTTCTTCGTGATCTTTAAAATACTTTAACAACTATTTTTTAAAATATTAAACCACCATGACATAAACAAAGATATTCATGTCAACATCAAATAACAAGATCTTAATATTAGGCCCATAAAATCATGTGATAGATAAAAGAGCAAGTGCGCAACATATGAAAAACTTGCAAATAAACACATAGAGAACATGGATATATATGCTAACTTCAAAAAAAAAGGCGCAACTGCAAATGCATACATAGTCATTCAAGGTTGTGCGTATTCTTCACTTACACAGAGCTTGGGCTCTCACCAACTTCTATAGACTCTTGACAGCATGAGCTTGTGTTCTCTCAACTTCAACAACTAAATACTCTCTCTCTCTACCCTTTTTCCTCTACTTTACACCAATGCATTCATCTTAATATACAAAGACTCAATACAGGCTTCTCAAGGACCCTACAAATTAATATTAAAGACAACATTTAATTTCTGACTAAAGTTTACCCAACAACTTGACTTGCAAACTAATACATAAGTGATTAAATATGTGAAGGCCTGAGCTTTACTGACTGACTAACTGAACTCATACAAAAACTGACTAATCCAGTGGAGACGTCATTCACAATGGCTCATAATTAATATTTCCAACATATTGAATGTCTACAGATTGGGATGACAATTTTCTTATTTTATAGACAATCAGTATTGTTTTCAGATTATATATATATATATATATATATATATATATATATATATCATAACTTAGTTGTTAAACTGGAACTAGATGACTCATCACTGTTATTCAAGTAATAAAATAACACAGCGATGGTATATAAGGTTGATACCTTGAATCCATGGGTCGTTCATGATAGCATGTTTCTTTACTTCCTAGGAAAATGAGCTCTTAACCAATCATAAACAGTTTTAGATATTTTTACCCTAATGATGGACTCAACTATCTTCTACACATCTTGACCCTAAAACAAATCCTTCATGGTCAAAGACCAATGTTCATAATTTTTACCCGTGAAAATCAGAGTTTGCAAACTTGTCATAGATGCACTAAAAGTGGAAGCCTTTTTTTTAATTTCCAAATTCAACTCGCATTTTTTTAAAACAAATATCCTACTCTTCTTTAACCTGATCTAGTACCATATCTTGGGAATTGCAGGGTGAGAGCACATTGTCTGACAAGAAAATTCACTGCTTAGATATGTAAAGGAACCTTTTCATGATATGTAAAGGAAATCCTCTAGGTCGCGGTCTATTACAAGTCTTCGCCGCACAGTCCTTCCGCAAGATATTTAAAATATTTTAACAACTCTTTTATAAAATATTAAACCACCGTGACATAAAGAAGGTATTCACAGAAACATCAAATAACAAGATCTTAATATATTAGGCCCATAAAATCATGTGATTGATAAAAGAGCAAGTACTCGACATATGACAACCTTGCAAATAAACACACAAGCTACAACTGCATACATAGTCTTTAAGGTTGCGTGGATTCTTGACTTACACAAAGCTTGAGCTCTTAGCTATTTCTGGATATTCTTGACACTACAAGCTTGTGTTCTCTCAATTTCAACAAATGAAGACTCTCTCTCTCTATGTCTTTACCCTGTTTTCCTGATGCATTCATCTTAATATACAAAGACTCAATATTGGCTTCTCTGGAAATCTACCGAGTAACATTAAAGACACCATTTAATTTCTAATTAAAGTTTAGCTAATCACATGACTTGCAAAATAATACACAACTGATTAAAAATGCATAAAAGTGAACCAGTTTATTGAGTGATTGATGGAACTCATATGCAAATTGGCAAAGACAACAGAGATGTGATTCACAACTACTCTTAATTAATATTGCCAACAAATTGAATGTTTATGGATTGTGATGACAATTTTCTTCTTTTGGAGACAAACAATATATATATATATATATATATATATATATATATATATATAACTCATTTGTTAAAGTGGCATGAGTTGACTCATCATTGTTATTCAATGAATGAAATAGCCTAGTGGTGGTCTATAAGGGAGATACCTTGAGTACATGGGCCATTCATGATAACCTATTTCTTTACTTCTTATGAAAATGAGTTCTTAACCAATCAGAAACAGTTTTAGATGTTTTTATCTTAATGATGGACTCGACTATCTCCCACACATCTTGACCCTAAAACAAATCCTTCATGGTCAAGGACCAATATTCATAATTTTTACTTATAAAATGGGAGTCATTCATAATTTTTACTTAGATATTCATAATTTTGACATAAATGCACTAGTAATGGAAACCATTTTTTTTAATTTCCAAATTTACCTCGGGATTTTTTTAAAACAAATCTCCTGCTCCTCTTTAACCTGCTATGTACCAGATATTAGGAATTGCATAGTGAGAGAACATTGCGGCACAACAAAAACTCACTGCATGGAGATGTAAAGTAGCCTTTTCATGATATGTAAAGGCAATCCTCTAGGTTGTGGTCTATTACATGTCCTTACGCACGATCTTTAAAATATTTTAACAACTATTTTATAATATATACAAACGCATTCACAACAACATCAAATAACAAGATCTTAATATATTATCCCCATAAAATCACATGATCTTGATATATTATGCAAGTGCGCAGCATATGACAACCTTGCAAATAAACACACAGAGAATATGAATATATATGTTAACTTGATAAAAAAGCAACTACAACTGTATACACAGTCATCCAAGGTTGCGCAGATTCTTCACTTACATAGAGTTTGAGCTCTCAACAACTTCTACAGACTCTTGACACTTCAAGCTTGTGTTCTCTCAACTTCAACAATTGAAGACTCTCTCTCTCTATCCTTTTTTCACTACTTTTATATGGATGCATTAGTCTTAATATACAAAGACCTCGCTTCTCTTGAAAGCTACTCAATAATATTCAAAACTAACATTTAATTTCTAACTAAAGTTTACCTAACAACTTGACTTGCAAACTAATACACAACTAATTAAATACATAGAGACTTGAGCCCGTTTACTCACTCAGTGAACTCATACCCAAAATTGACTGAACCAAGGGAGACATGATTCACAATGACTTGTAATTAATATTTCCAACAAATTGAATGTCTATGGATTTTGATGACAATTTTCTTATTTCGAAGATAATAAAAATATTACTTTTGAATTATATATATATAAATATAATCTACCATAACTCAGTTGTTAAACTGACATCAGTTGACTCATCACTATTATTCAAAAAATGAAATATATCAGTGGTGGTTTATAAAAGATACCTTAGATTCATGGACAATTCATAATAACATGTTTCTTTACTTCCTAAGAAAATGAACTTTTAATCAATCATAAACAGTTTATGCCTTTTTATCCTAATAGTGGATTCAACTATGCAACCTAAAAAATACTCCTCCTCTACCTTGCTGTATTATGCAGGTCAAAACATCAATAAAAGTTCTTAATCCATGACCAATTTAATATTTGTATATATTTGCAAAGTAATGATAGAAACCACAATTTTTATAGTTTTTATTTGGCACCAAATGTTCAATGATAATTACAAAAATCACCATGAACACATCTAAAGTTGTTACGATGATACCACTTTTCCAGCTGCCGGGTTACAAGTCCTTCAACTAATATTAGCTGTCATTTGTCACCGTCATATCGACCAATTTATCTATGAACCTTGTGCTTTTGTATATTTTCTTCTTTGATAATTCTTCAATAATGTAACCTTCCTAATTTATGGTGCTCTTCCTAATTGAGAGTAGACCTTTCTTTATTCAGTCGATTTTCTTCTTTAGATTTTGTTTTGGGCTTCATGAAGCTACAATAATCTTACAAATGATGAACTGAGATGAGTCTCTTATGGGTTTGATGGTATGGTGAATTACATCAATCTTGTTTAACATTTGTTGAGCTCAACGGTTGTGTGCAATACGTTTCTCTTATGATTTGAATTAGTTGAGGAGTCGGACTAAATCTGGGTCACGGGTGGACTTGAAATTTAGATCCATTTGTCTAAAAGTTTGGGTCGTTCCTTTTTGTGTTTTGGTTGCAGAAAACAGTGGCATCGACTTAAAAAAAGAATAGCGACTATCAGGCTCTGTATTTAGACGTGGAATGGATTAATGTGTTCCTCTTTGTGTTGGCTACAGAGGTAACCTATGAACTGGTCATGTTGAAGGTCAACTGTCGACTGTTGAGCATGTGATTATGTGCCCTAGTCGCATTACCTCTCGAGCTGGATGCCTATCTCTAGAGTTTGGATCGACCATTAAATCGTCAAACTTGAACCAGATGTGAAGAGGATACCATAATATTGCTTCCATTGATTAAATTTTTCATGAGAGATATAAATAACCTTTTTAATATTGTGAAGTTTGTCAAAGGAAATGTTTGTTGAAGGGTGGTTTGTCAAAGCGTCTAGTTCGCAAGTCAACAAATATTACTGCACAGTTTACATCGAAGTATTATCTACGCAATTTTCCATTGATTTGATATTAGAGCTTGGTTATCAAAGCATATTCAGGAAGAGAAAAGAAATTTTGTTTTGAAAGAAAAATGTGACTTTAAAGAATTAAAAAATGGCTTCCATTTTTTTGCACAAATTTCAAGTCTACCAACACTAATTTTTAAAAGAAAGAATTATGAATATTGGTCTTTGACCATAAAGGCTTTGTTGAGAGGTCAAGATGTATGGGAGATAGAAGAAAATGGCTATGTGGAACCGTCAAATCAGGCAACACTCAATGCTCTCACATAAGCTAAGAACGATATTTTGAAGGAACAAAGAAAGAAGGAAAAAAAAGCCTATTTTACATACATCAAACAATACACGAAAGAATACACCCAAGAGTAGCAGTAGAAAAGACAAACAAGGAGGCATGGGATAAACTACAAACTTCCTATCAAGGTTTGGACAAGGAAAGAGTGTTAAATTGTAGATTCTTAGAAGAGATTTTGAATCTCTGTCAATGAAGATACAAAATCAGTAGAATCATTTTATACTCAAGTTATTGGTCTAATTAATCAAATTGAATCCCATTGAGAACCCATAAATGTTGTTGAGAAGGTCCTTAGAATCTTCCCAAAAAAATTGAATCTTTAGTTATGACCTTGGAAGAAAACAAAAATTTGAGTAACTTTGCCATTGATGAGTTGCAAGTCTCTCTCATCAATGATGAACACATAATAAATATGTCAAATACATCATTAGAATGTGCATTTGCATCATAGTCATCCATAAGCCATGGAAGAGGAAGGGGAAGATCCAATCACAGAGGTAGAGGAAGAAGTTTTTCTAGAGGAGGACACAACAACAATCCTGCAAATATTGTTCGTAGAGGTCAAAATCAGAATTCAATTCAACCAAGTGGCCAAAGAGTTGATAAATCAAGAATACAATGTCATTATTGTAAGGAATTTGGGAATTATGCATATGAATGCAGGAATAAACAACATGACCAAAGAAAACAAGGTCAAGACTCAAAACCAGTCAAGCAACACTAGCACTTAGACGAACACATTTTTTTTGGCATGTGCATCCCCAATAGAATGTAACTTTACCCAAGAAAGTCCATGTGACATATGGTATTTAGATTCAGGTTGTAGTAATCATATGACTGGTAATTTAAATTTGTTTTCTAGTATAGATAAATTAGTTAAAATTGATTTCACACTTTGAAATAATATTCAAGTCATTGTTTTGGGCAAAGGAACTGTTGGTATTATGACAAAATAGGGGGAGCGAAAAAGTATGCTTTATGTATATTAAGTCAAAGGTCTAAAGCACACTTTGATAAGTATTAAACAGTTGTTACAAAAAGGATACAAAGCTACAAGGAAGACAATCATTGTGTGGTTATGGATATATATCCAAGCAAACAACTAATAGGTAAGGTTTAGATGACAAGAAATCGCTTGTTTCCCTTAAGGATAAGGACTGATATGAAGGGAAAGATAACTCAAGTTGTTTATGAAACATAGAATGAGAAATCAGGATTTTCATTCAAGGAAGAAAGTAAAGAAGCAGACATGTCATGTTCAAAGGAAGAAAAACACATTGGTACATAAATATAAGTAGCATTTCAATCAAAGGTATAGGATGAATCCTAGCTGTGGCATTTCAGGTTTGGACATCTAAATTTTGGAGAGTTGAAGCTACTACACATGAAGAATATGTTGAAATTTTTTTTATTGATTGAAAAACCAAAAAGAATATGTGAATGTTGCATTTTTGCCAAGCAACATAGAGAGTCTCTTTTAGTTGAAAAGTCATATAGAGCACTCAAACCACTTGAAATTTTGCATTCGACTTCTATGGGCCAACAAAAACACCATCCAAGGGAGGCTGCAATTATTTTCTCACATTTATTGATGATTTCACAAGAAAAACTTGGTTTTATTTTCTGAAACACAAAGATGATGCATTTGGGTGTTTTTAGTAGTTCAAGGCGCTTATGGAGGAGAAAAGTGGCTGCTACATCAAAGTGTTAAGGACAAATAGAGGTGGTGAATATATTTCTAATGATTTTCTATTTTTTTGTAAATCTAATGGCATACACAAACAATTCATCGCACGATATACACCTCAGCATAACAATGTCATGGAGAGGAAGAATAGAACCATTATGGAGATGAAACACATCCTGATGGAAGCCAAACATTTGTCAAATGAATATTGAGTTGAGTCAGTGGAAACTGTTGTATACATCATTAATAGATTCCCAACGAAAAGTATGAAGAACAAAGTTACTCAAGAGGCTTGGATAGGTATGAAACAGTGTTTCTCATTTAAATGTTTTTTGTTGTATCGCATGTGTACATGCCACCAGATGAGTTGAGGAAAAAATTGGACAACAAGGGACAAAATGCATATTTATTGGCTATTTAGAAGATAAAAAAGCATACAAATTATATGACCTTGTCACAATGAAGGTAATGATCATTCATGATGTTCAATTTGTGGAAAATGAAGCATGGGATGGAAGTATAGAGAAGATAGTAAATTTGTAAATCTTGTTGCACATGATGACATGGGAGAAGAAGTGGTTCAAACACCACATGCAAGTCAAAATTTCACAAAACTGTCCACTCCAGAATTGTTGGACATGTTCCGACACAAGTTAATGCGCCACAAGTTGTAGCTCAAGATACACCAGGAAGTACACCAAGAGCACAACAAAGGAGTAAGCAGTTCGAGTAGTTCTTCCTTGCTAGATCCAACTTTAGCAAGCTTACTGCCACAAAAAACAAGAAGTTTGCAATGTTGATACAACAAATCCATTTTCATTTTTTCCATTATTTTTTCAAATAGATAATCCTTTAACATTTGAAGAAACTGTCAAAGATTATGTATGGGTGCAAACTATGGATAAAAAAATAGAATGCATTGAAAGAATCAAACATGGGATTTGATAGATGTACCTAAAGACACAAATGTATAAGTGTAAAATGGATTTATAAAACCAAGCAAGATTCAGATGGAGATGTGTAGAAGCACAAGGCAATATTAACTACAAGAGGGTTCACACAACAACCTAACATACATTTCAATGAAACATTCGCACCCGTTACAAACATGGACATAGTCAAAATAGTTTTTTCCATTGCCACACACAACAAATGACATGTTTACTAAATAGATGTTAAATCAACATTTTAAATGGTTATTGAAATGATAAAAAAAAAATTACACAAATAACCAATGTAAATAATACAAAGGGTCCATAAATGGGCAAATAATTGAATATATAATTGATGAGATAAAACATGATAATGTACAATGAGGGTGTAGCCGCATATATAAGGTTTATAAGGTGACTATTCACTAAAGAGTTATGTCCCTTAGTTAAATATAATTAATATTATGTTTTTATTTTTATTATTATATATTATTTATTATTTTAATAATTTATTTGTCACATTGCCTTCCTTTTAAGGGAAGCTTTGTCCTCAACGATTATTGAAGACAGGGCTTATGTGTGATTTCTTCCTTGTAACATCATCTCTCAATATTTTTGTTATCACTACGACAATTTGACGAAACAAGAAGATATGAGCTTTGAAGTCTAAAGAAAAATGTTGCATCGTTTGTGAAGTAGTCCATCCGATATATATATTTATTAGTGTTGTTTGTTGATCACTTGGTTGGATATAACTTCTTTTTTTTTGCTTGGTTTGTTTATTTTGTATTTTTTTTCCTGATATCATAACTCCTTTGTTTATGTTCATTTTGACCACGTCATTGGTCAAAATGTTTTTTATAGTTTGGGTGTCGATAAGGAGTATCTTGTTGTTTGTTTTTAACTAGATTGGATTATTTTTGAACTGTGACAAGGACTGCATTTGTATTTGCTTATTTTTCTTCAACTTGAATTTTTTATTCCAAGAGTTTTGATGTCCTCTGAATTTGCTCCAACTTTTTTTTTGTAGGGAAAAGAGTGATGCAGACAGACTTTCCTTAAATAAGCCCATAAGTTTTTAATATGGGATTTGCATATTTTTAAAAAATTTCAAGAATTCTCCTTGTTTTTCATCATGAGATTCCATTTTATTATGCTTCTTATCCCAAAATATATCAAAGAAATACATCTTTTATCTTGTATAGTATACTATAATCTTCAATAATTAATTATTTCCTAATAATTTATATTACTATTATTAAAAGTAATGATAATATTATACCAATATGGAATACACTGAATTTTGTAAACCAAATAATAAAATTTGATAAAGAATATGTACTTTTGAAACTCTCTCTTTGATTTTAAAAGAGCTAGTCTATATCCCACGCTTTGGAAAAACTATGTGTGGTTTTACAAAACCACGTGTGGTTTTGCAAAACCACATGTAGCTTTACAAAACCGCGTGTAGTTTTACTTATTTTTTTCTTTTTTGTCATTTAAATGTTTTCTTTTTTTACCTTTTTTATTTTCCCACTTCTTATTTGAATGAAATAATTATTTAATTATAATGGATGATCAAAAACCAAATTAGACAAAGTCTAAATAATGGCCAAAGGTTGGATCATACAACGAGCTTTGATACCACTGAACTGATAAAACTGTTTCTTACACAAATAACCAATGTAAATAATATTAAGGATCCATAAATGGACAAATAATCAAGTATATAATTGATAAAATAAAAGATGATAATGTGCAGTGAGGATGTAGCTGCATATATAGGGCTTATAAGGTGTCTATTCACCAAAGGGTTATGTCCCTTAATTAAATATAATTAATATTATTCTTTTTATTTTTATTATTTTTATTATTATATATTATTCATTATTTTAATATTTTATTTGTTACAATTATTTGGAGGAGGAAATAGATGTGGAATAGCCACAAGCTTATGAAGTTCTAGGACAATAGGACAAGAAGACAAAGTGTATAAAGTAAAGAAAAAAAAGGCACTTTATGGATTGAAGCAAGCTTCTACAGATTGGTACAGCCACATTGATTCATATCTTATTCAAAATGGATTTCACAGAAGTGAATGTCAACTAATATTGTACATAAAAGTCAACAAGCAAGGTAACATGTTAATTGTTTGCTTGTAACTAGATGATTTAATATTTACTAGTGATTATGGCATAGAATATTTTAAATCATTCATGGAGAATGAATTTGAAATGGTTGACTTGGAGCTTATGAGATATTTTTTGGGTGTTAAATTCCATCAATCCAAAGCTAGTATATTCATATCACAATCGAAATATGCAAATGAAGTCTTGAAGAGATTTAATGTGGTTAATTGTAATTCTACCCCAACACTGGTCATAATAGGGTTGAAATTGAGCAAGATGAGGATGGATCAAATGTAGATCCTACACTATTTAAAAGGTTGGCTGGAAGCCTTATGTATATTATTGTGACAAGGTCAGATATCATGTATGGAGTAAGTATGATCCCAAGGTTTATGGAGTCACCAAAAGACTCTCAATGGCAAGCCAGAAAAATAATTATGAGGCATGTTAGTGGCACAAAATATTTTGGTATTCTGTATTCAACTTCTAAAAATTTAAATCTTGTTGGATATACTGCTAGTGACAATGGAGGAAACATAGATGACAGGAAAAGCACATATGGATACAGATTTCATTTTGGTACATGTGTTGTTTCATGGCATTTAAGGAAATATTTCATTGTGATTCTTTCTTCAACAGAAATAGAGTATCTCATAGCTACAAGTGCTACATGTCAAGTAGTTTGGATGCACAATATGTTAAGAGATTTGTCATTGGTCCAAGAATAACCCACAATATATACTACGACAACAATTCATTTATTGCATTGTTAAAGAACCATGTGTTCCACAAAAGAACCAAGCACATTGACACAATGTATAATTTCATTAGAGAATTAATAAATAATAAAGAAATTTGTTTAGAATTTTTCTGGTCTAAATATCAGCTGGTAGACATTTTTTCAAAACTATTGAAAAGGGACGCATTCTAAGATCTATGAAGTTTCTTAAGAGTGCCAAATTATATGCAACAAAGTTTATTATACACAAAGCAAAGTCCCAACTCTGAAATTTTTGATAATTTTTTGTTTTACATTCCCCATCTACTCATAATTAAGATAGAGTGTTGGAAATGTTAATTACGAGCCGATGTGCATCAAATATCCACCAGCTCAATCAGATTCCATATAAGTTCAATTTTTTCATTCAGTGGTCAAAATTATCGTTCATGTCTCTGAGTATTTATTTATCCATGTCTTATACCAAAATATTGTCACCCTCATGCTATGAGATATGTATTCCCTTGACTACTCCAATCCCTCAAAGTTTTCCCTAGAGAAATGAAGGTTCAAATTATCCCCTTGCAATTTTTCCCCATGTTGAGCTGGTAACGCTCCTCTTCCATTAACAAAAAGCGTTACCCAAGTCAACACCATTGCTAATACATGAGCAAGAAGTGGTGCCACCACTCCTTCCCTTACTGCAAGAAGCGGTTCCCCCTTAGCACCGCTTGTTTGCTTCATTGGAGGAGCGGTGCTCGAGTTTTTAAGGAAAAAAAAGAGAAGCTTCGAGAGGATTGTCAAAGCTGACCTCCTTGGAGCCTCATCCCTATGGTTTAGGACAAGCTGGAGATCGACATCCTCCCTTTTAGGATCTAATCTCCACCTGACCCAAGAGATCCTCAACCATTCCTATCCTCCCATGCTTTTAAATACTTGCTCACCCCCCATGGGACAAAGGAGGAAGAATTGTGTTTCATACCCAAACTCTGTCAAAATAATTCTTAAGCCTTTGGAGGCAAGGTGAAGTTAGAGGTAAGGAGCCATTGGAAGGAACTCTCAATACCAAGGCATGAAGGTTGTAGTCTCTCCAATAATTTCTAATAAAAAATGTCTTTTTCTTTCCCATATATGTTGTTCTATTTGTATATATTGCTTGATTCCTTGGTCACCAGCATAGATATAGTTGATTATATTGTATGATATCATGTTTCTCTTGTTGTTTTCCATATTTTACAGGTTCTTCTGTAGGGACAGCAAGGACAGCCATTGAGAGAAGTATCATGGCATTCCATTTAGTTGATTAACCAGATCTAGGAAAAGTTTAACATTTGGTGTTTGTGTTTTGTTCTAGACCCTAACCATTTAGATCTAGGGAACGAGCTCTTATCCGCAGGAGGTGTGTATTTCCAACTAACAAAATTGATGACTCTACTAGGGATCTACTTCAAATTCTGAATCATTGGTAAGTTGAAACCTCCACCTTCATTTTCAATTTCTAGATCTGCTTTTCCATTTCATAGATCTATAGATTTTCTTTGAATTTGATTGATTTGTCTCTATCATCCCTTGGATCTTCATATTTTTGGTTCACTGATTTTTCTGGTGATTGTTTGGGTTCATTTTTCAGTTTGTAATTTCTTTTTCTATTTCTTTTTTATTTTTCAAATCGCCATCTCGGGCACCACTCTTGAGCTGTGCTATAAGTGTGGTTCTAGAGCTGTCACCGCTCTTCCTCTGTAGTAAAGAAGTGGTGCCACCACCCTTTCTCTGTGTCCAAGAAGCGGTGATAGACCTAGTAATTCCCTGGTGTGAACCTCCTGTAAGCGGTGCCACCACTCTATTTCTGTGTACAAGAAGCAATGCTCAAGCTGGTAAAGCCCTGTTCAACACCTATAGAAGCGGTGCCAGGTACTCTTCTTAGCCCTGTTTGATATTTGATTCTTAAATTCTTCTTTTGGTATTTGAGATGCATGCTTCAGATTTTTACAGTTGTGTTTTGAACTCTGCAATTCATTTTTGAACAGAAAACTCAATCAAAAATCAAAAAATTAAAAAATAACAGCCCCTCGGACCCCCTAGAGAGAGTGTATGAATCCATAGTTATTCTCAAGAATTCTGATTGATGTTGGTCGTTTAAAGCTTCATAGTTGGCTTTGAATAGAACTTGGTTTTGTTAGATCTATGATTTTTGTCTTCTTTGATAGAACAAGAAAAGATTCATTCCATTTTTTCTTCATATGTTATACATGATTTTGTATGTTTTTTAATTTTTTCATAAATTGTGAAAGAATCCATATAAAAGTTATTGTAGAATGTTTCTTTTAGTTCATTCTCACTTTAGTTGAAAAATTTGAACACTTTTTTATATAGTTATAACAATCTTTTCTTTCTTTTCATTAGATATGTCACTTCTTTTTTAGTTCAAAGGAGAATATTTTGTTTGTTTAAGTTAGAAAAGGACCATTTAAGTAAGTGTATTTTATTTTTGTATGGGATTTATTCTATGTTTCAAATGAATTGAACCTCTCTCTCCCTTCCATAAGTAGGGCATACTTTGAAAGTGAAAGTGAAAATTTTGCACTATCATACTGCATGGTTTTACTTTTATGTCCTCACCTCATTCATCCAACTAACTGTTCAAGATAATACTAAGCGCTAGCTTAGGTTTAAATTTTTTAGCAATTTGTGTGATAGTTTAGTGACATGTTCAGACGTCATAAAACGTAGGAGTTGTCGTTAATTTTTATACACTACAACGTGGGACTCACGCGGTTCTTCCACTTACCATCGGTATATCAAACAGCCTTTCACGTACCCTTGAGGTATATTGAAAGGTACTTCACGTACTCGATTGTATATAGGAAGGCCCCTTATGAACGGTTGTGCATTAGACAATATTACTACCGATTTGAGCTCCCACATACCTTACATATATTGGGAGACACTTTTAGGAATCCTGAGACCATCTGAGTTAACCCTTTGGTCGTCTTGGCATCACACTAGTTGTGATGGTTTGGCAATCCCGTGAGGTTCTAGACCTTTAATCCACTCCTCTCACATATTTTGCTTGCTTCTTTAGTTTGAGTAGTGCTTTTTGTCTGTATATTTAGGATTTTTTAGAAGAGAGAAATATTTTTGTTACATAGTTATGGCTTCGCCTTCCAGGACTACCAACCAACAGACTCCTTTACCAAGCATGTCTTTTGCGTTCCCTCCATATGGGGATGTTGGTCCTCCTCTCATGGCTACATTAAGCCTTTCTGGATTGATTATTGGATTACATGTTTGGTTATTCTCCAGTCCAATTATCCCATGTACACCAGTTGCTTCTGATCCTAATCCTTCATCACAAGAGCATCAACCTCATGTTGATCCCTCTCCTTCTTCACCAGATGTGTCTTCTCCGATTTCTCCCTCCTCACCTATTGAAAGTTGTAGTACTAGTAGTCATGTGGATAAGAAGAAGAAGAAAAACAAACAAAAAACCAATTCTCAACTAATCCCTCCTCCCAGTGCAAAGAATGTTGATCTGCACACCCCAAGATCGCGTAAGCCCAAATTCCCTTGTAGGATTTGCAAGGGTAATCACCTTCTGAAAGATTGTCATGGTTTGGTCCTAGTTTTAGAAGAGTGGTTTGAGGTTTCTCGACAAGATATGTCATCATCCTATGGTCATCATTTTGATGATCCCCCCTCAACCAATGACTCTATGGTTAAGAGTCGAAAGGGTAAAGTCAGAAATCCTTGCTTGATATGTAAGGACATGCACTTTACTTACCTTTGTCCTCGCATGGATGAAGCTTCTAAGTTGTTAGAAGATATTATTGTTTCTTATCATCGGCTTCCAACAAGTTATCATAATTTGTCATTTGACATACCATTGGTTGATAAAGTGGTCAATCCAAATCCATCCTTAGTCGATCCCACTCTTCCGTTGAAGAGTGAAGTCCAAGTGGTCGATGCATTTCTAATCTCGATCGATTTCATTCTTCCTTTGAAGAGTGAAGTTGAAGTGGTCAATCCAAGTCCATCCTTGGTTGAGAAGTTAAAGTGGTCAAGTTCATGTTGTCTCCACCTAATCCCACTCTTTCATCAGAGAGTGTTAAGACTGAAGTAGTCGCTTTGACCAAATCTCCGTCTTGTTCTTCTCTTCCAGTAGAGAGTGAGCTAAAACCTGCTAAAGTTTTCATGCTTCGTTTTGATTGTTATCGACAAGAGGAAATTTTGTCTCTTTCGACAAAACCCTTTCCAAGTAATGAGGTTATTTCCTTTGACTGGAGTAAACTAACAGAGTCTTGTCTTCATTCTAGTGTTCCTTTCCAGATACCTGTGCAAATTACCACTAGGAGTATACTCCGCACTATAGTCAATGAAGGGGATTCTATTAGCATTCTATCCTCTATTGCTTGGAAAGCCATAGGTTCTCCTCCTCTTGTGCCACCTACCGATCAGATACTATTTTTTAATCAAAGACCTACTGCACCTTTAGGGATCCTTCCTCATTTTCCTATTACATTAGGAGGAAAAATTGTCTGTATTGATGTTATGGTGGTCCAAGGTCCTTTATATTTCAATCTGATCCTTGGGTGTGATTATGTTTATGCCATGAAAGCTGTAGTTTCCACGCTCTTTCAAGTGATGTATTATCCCCATGATGGGGATATTGTGACTGTTGATCAGCTTTCCTTCGTTAAACCTAATTATCACGTGACTCCTAGTCATCATACTTCCCTGAATATCCTACATGTTCATGTGTCTCTTTCCCCTTCTAGTTAGCTTCTTCCCATCATATTTAAAATGGGGGGCATGGCTCCAGTCTCTGGATATCATACTGGAGTTAAGTCACTAGATTCTTATGTAAGGGGGAAACCCACCAACCTCTGGACATCATGTTGGCTTAGAACTTGTTGTGAGCATAGCTCCTTTTTCTTTGTCAAGCTCGTTAAAAAATGAAACAGGTTGGTGAGCATAGTTCCCATTCCGTGTCAAGCTCATTAAAAAATGAAACAGATGCCTATGAGCAAAGTTCCCATTCTATGTCAAGCTTGTTAAAAAATGAAATGGGTCTACTTAAGCATAGTTTACCTTTTGGTTTCAAGCTTGCATAAAAATGAAACCATTCCTAAGCATAGTTCATTTTCTATTTCCAGCTCATTAAAAAATGAAGTAAGTTTCCTTAAGCATAGTTTACCTTTTGGTTTCAAGCTTGCATAAAAAAGAAACCATGTTTTAAACATAGTTATTTTCCGTTTCAAGATTGTGTAAAAATGAAACATGTCATTTTGAGCATACTTTATTTTAGTTTCGAGTGCGTTAAACCATGAAATGACCCTTTGAACATAGTTTGTTTTCTATGTCAAGCTTGTTAAAAAATGAATCCGATACCTTGAGCATTCTTTCAACTGATCTTCGAGCTCATTAAAAATAGTAAAACTGTGTTGAGCTTACTTTTCATTTTTCATTCTTTGGTTAAAACATGAAAGGTGGTTTGAGCTTACTTTATCACTTTTTCGTGCTCTGGATTTAAACATGAAAAAGGTTAATAGAGTCTTCTTTAAAATCTTTTAGACTCTTAAAATGTGAAAATATTGTTGAGTGAACTTGTCTTCTTCATGATCGTGAAAGGACTTGAAGACTCGTCTTCCTAGTGATAGTTTATCCCTTTTTTGTACCAGGGGGCACTACTTACGAAAAAGGTACACTCCAGCCAATCATGATTGGAAGAGTTGTATTGGGTATTATTTTACACTTTTTCGGGCCCTAAAGACTAAATCATACGAAAAAGGAACCTTTGGAGTTTTCTTTAGTTTGTTCAGACTCTCTAAACATGAACTACACTAAGTTTTCTTTCATTGTACTCGTTAAATTAAACATTGAGATACCCTTTTTTGGGAATGAACCCCTCCTTTCTCAGGTTCGAAAAACATATGAGTTTGGACTTATCTGAAGGACGAGCTAAACCGAGTGTTTGTTACCCTCTTTGAACTCATAAAAATGAAAAGAGGCACTCATCAATCATGATGGGGAAATTAAGGGAAAAGGAAAACATTTTGCAATAATGGCAGTTTTTAGTCACCCTTGAACATGACACTTGTCTACATTTCATTTAGTCAATTGGGTATTCATCTTGTTTCTGATTCGATCCACTTTCATGAGTCATGCCACTCCTTTGAGTCTCTCAAAGATTGCATTGTCCTTTGTCGCATTGTGTTTTTCCTTGTCAAGTCAATGCTGCCAAGTCTTCGGTCATGCCACCTTATGTTCAAAAGAGAAACTGTTTTGAGAGTTTACACCTGCAATCAAAACAACGTTTTCTGAGACAATGAATTTTGAGTCAGTCCTATGGTTACATCATACTCAAGATTTCAGAACATTGTTCCAAGTTTCATGTCATCGATGTGGGATTCATCATGGCCCTCCTTCGATGAGACTATTCATGTCAACATCATCTCATTATCCAGGAATTAGTCTTAGAAATAAGTTTAGTACCTTGAGATCTGTATACCTCAATGATAGATTCTCTCGCTTTCAACATAGGTTCACATCATTGACCTTTGATTGAAATATTCAACTAAGTGTTCGACGTCAGATCATTTATTCACTCTTAGGATATTGTACTAGGGTACCTTGGGAATCATTGACATCAATGGTGATCTCCCTCGTACTTGTTAACAGTTCACATCATTGACCGGTAATCAAGTGGTTTCTACCATGTTTGACTTCAGATGATTGTAATCACACGGATAGAATCATACTTTATGGAAGACGAGACGAAGGCCCTGGGTAGTTGTTAAGCACTCATTGTTTTCCCCAGGTTGTGATGGAGTATTTGTATGATTCCTAGCATGGATGCACATTTGTATGTTCATGGTTGTGCTTAGATTTTCATTTGTATGACATAGATCTACATTGTATGTCTGGTAGCTATGTCCAAATTTGAGTCTTCTTCGCATGGACCTACACTGTATTTTAGTATCCATGACTTTTTGTATCTCACATGGATCTGCATTGTATTGGTCGACAGCCATGTTGTGAGTCATTTGGGACATGTATCAAAATGTCTTGCAGAAATTTTGTGATGTTTGAGAAGTTTCGACCATTGGACCTTTGCCTCGATACTATACCTTGTTCTTTCAAAGTATTATGCCTATCATTTCCCTCTAGCCATCATACTTTGGGGGGCATCTCTATTATACCAAAATCTCGTCACCCTCATGCTATGAGATAGGTATTCCCTTGACTACTCCAATCCCTCAAATTTTTCCCTATAGAAATGAAGGTTCAAATTATCCCCTTGCAATTTTTCCCTGTGTTGAGCTGGTAACGCTCCTCTCCCATTGAAAAAAAGCATTACCCAAGTCAGCATTTCTCCTAATACATGAGCAAGAAGTGGTGCCACCATTCCTGCCCTTACTGCAAGAAGTGGTGCCTCCTTAGCATCGCCTGTTTGCTTCATTGGAGAAGCGGTGCTCGATTTTTAAAGGAAAAAAAGAGAAGCTTCGAGAGGATTCTCTAAGCTGACCTCCGTGGAGCCTCATCCCTTTAGTTTAGGACCAGTTGGAGCTCGAGATCCTCCCTTTTAGGATCTAATCTCCACCTCACCCATGAGATCCTCAACCATTCCTATCCTCCCATTCCTTTAAATACTGGCTCACCCCCCATGGGACAAAGGAGGAAGAATTGTGTTTCATACCCAAACTCTGTCAAAATCATTCTTGAGCCTTTGGAGGCAAGGTGAAGTCAGAGGCAAGGAGCCATTGGAAGGAACTCTCAACACCAAGGCATGAATTTTATAGTCTCTCCAATCATTTCTAATAAAAAATGTCTTTTATTGCCCATATATGTTGTTTCATTTGTATATATTGCTTGATTCCTTGGCCACAAGCATAGATCTAGTTGATTATATTGTATGCTATCATGTTTCTCGTATTGTTTTCCATCTTTTACAGGTTTTTCTGCAAGGATAGCAAGGAGAACCTTTGAGAGAAGTATCATGGCATTCCATTCAATTGATTAACCATATCTAGGGGAAGTATAACATTTTGTTTTTGTGTTTTATTCTAGACCTGAACCATGTAGATCTAGGGAACCAGCTCTTGTGCATGGGAGGTGTGTATTTCTGGCTAACACCATGCAATATTTTCCAAAGTCAAGTTATTAGGTAGATTTCATATAGGAATTAATTGTAGTATTTAATGTTACTCAATATATTCCGAGAGAAACCAATATTAAGTCTTTATATATGTTGATCAAGCATTAGTGAAAAACAGAGTAGAACATAGAGGAAAATGAGAAGGAAAGAGTCGGATAAGGTTGAAAATATCAATCTCATAGTCTAAGGAAATTGTTGAGAGCCCAAGCTTTGTAAGTGTGAAAATGTATATAGCTATAGTTGTGTATTTTTATTTTGGTAATATAATGATACACACACACACACACACACACACACACACACACACACACACACACACACACACATCATTTTTTCATGTGCTATTTGAAATTTTAATTCAAGCTGCACACCTTCTCTAGTTTCACACATGTGAATGTATTTAACATTTAATTTTTATTAAAAGATCAAGAACATTCGACATTTCACTTCTTAAAAAGTTGTATTACCATGGAGTAATTTCGACACAAATTCCTAGTTAATATCATGTTTTATAAAATCTTTTTAATATTGTGTCAACCTTTGACTTAAAGGATATAACATGTTGTGGTGAACAATTCTTACTTGTGTCAAAGGTCCTCATCTTACTGCAAGGTTATTTAAGTTTTCACATTGAAGATAAATAACCTTTTTAATATGGTGAAGTTTGTCAAAGTAAAATTTTGTTGAAGGGTGGTTTGTTGAAGCCTCTAATCCGTAGCTCAAGTCAACAAATATTGACTATGCAGTTTACATCAAAGTATTACCAGTGTATTTTTCCCTTGAGCATGAATATGCATGGTTAGTGCTTAGATTTGCATTTGTATGACATAGATCTACATTGTATGTCTAGTAGCTATGTCCAAATTTGAGTCTTCTTCGCATGGACCTATGTTGTATTTTAGTAGCCATGACGTTTTTGTATCTCACATGGATTTGCGTTGTATTGGTCGACAGCCATGTTGTGAGTCATTTGGGACATGTATCAAAATGTGTTGCAGAAATTTTGTGATGTTTGAGAAGTTTCGACCATTGGACCTTTGCCTCGATACTATACCTTGTTCTTTCAAAGTATTATGCCTATCATTTCCCTCTAGCCATCATACTTTGGGGGGTATCTCTATTATACCGAAATCTCATCACCCTCATGCTATGAAATAGGTATTCCCTTGACTACTCCAATCCCTCAAAGTTTTCCCTATAGAAATGAAGTTTCAAATTATCCCCTTGCAATTTTTCCCTATGTTGAGCTGGTAATGGTCCTCTTCCATTGAAAAAACGCGTTACCCAAGTTAGCACCGCTCCTAATACATGAGCAAGAAGTGGTGCCACCACTCCTACCCTTACTGCAAGAAGTGGTGCCCCCTTAGCATTGCCTGTTTGCTTCATTGGAGAAGCGGTGCTTGATTTTTAAAGGAAAAAAAGAGAAGCTTCGAGAGGATTCTCGAAGCCGACCTCCGTGGAGCCTCATCCCTTTGGTTTAGGACCAGTTGGAGCTCAAGATCCTCCATTTTAGGATCTAATATCCACCTCACCCATGACATCCTCAACCATTCCTATCCTCCCATTCCTTTAAATACTGTCTCACCCCCCATGGGACAGAGGAAGAATTGTGTTTCATACCCAAAATCTGTCAAAATCATTCTTAAGCCTTTGGAGGCAAGGTGAATTCAGAGGCAAGGAGCCATTGGAAGGAACTCTCAACAACAAGGCATGAATTGTATAGTCTCTCCAATCATTTCTAATAAAAAATGTATTTTATTTCCCATATATGTTGTTTCATTTGTATATATTGCTTGATTCCTTGGTCACAAGCATAGATCTAGTTGATTATATTGTATGCTATCATGTTTCTCGTATTGTTTTCCATCTTTTACAGGTTCTCCTCTAGGGATAGCAAGGACAACCTTTGAGAGAAGTATCATGGCATTCCATTCAGTTGATTAACCATATCTAGGGGAAGTATAAAATTTTGTTTTTGTGTTTTGTTCTAGACCTAAACCATTTAGATCTAGGGAACCGGCTCTTGTCCGCGAGAGGTGTGTATTTCTCGCTAACACCATGCAATATTTTCCAAAGTCAAGTTATTAGGTAGATTTCATATAGGAATTAATTGTAGTATTTAATGTTACTCAATATATTCCGAGAGAAACCAATATTAAGTCTTTGTATATGTCGATCAAGCATTAGTGAAAAACAGAGTAGAACATAGAGGAAAATGAGAAGGAAAGAGTCGGATAAGGTTGAAGATATCAATATCATAGTCTAAGGAAATTGTTGAGAGCCCAAGCTTTGTAAGTGTGAAAATGTATATAGCTATAGTTGTGTATTTTTATTGTGGTAATATGATATATATATATACACACGCACACACACACACACACACACACACACACACACACACACACACACATATATATATATATAAACACACATCATTTTTTCATGTGTTATTTGAAATTTTAATTCAAGCTGCACACCTTCTCCGGTTTCACACATGTGAATGTCTTTAACATTTAGTTTTTATTAAAAGGTCAAGAACATTCGAAATTTCACTTCTTAAAATTTGTATTACCATGGAGTAATTTCGACACAAATTCCTATTTAATATCTTGTTTTATAAAATCTTTTTAATATTGTGTGAACCTTTGACTTGAAGGATATAACATGTTGCGGTGAACAATTCTTACTTGTGTAAAAGCTCCTCATCTTACTGCAAGGTTATTTAAGTTTTCACATTGAAGATAAATAACCTTTTTAATATGGTGAAGTTTGTCGAAAGGTGGTTTGTTGAAGCCTCTAATCCGTAGCTCAAGTCAACAAATATTAACTATGCAATTTACATCAAAGTATTACCAGTGTATTTTTCCCTTGAGCATGAATATGCATGGAATTTGGTTGACAATTTTAGAGAAAAGTTGGATTGAGTGGGAAGACAAAGGTTTCGACCAACAATGATATTTGACATCAACTAGCGTTGATCAGCTCCATTTTCAAAGGTTTGGTTTGATATTTCTTTGAGATTGTCTTTTCACCATTGCATTATAGTAGGGTTCATTGTTGTTATATATGTTTAGGATATATTGCGGAGTTTTAAAGAATAAGGAATAACTCCATTTGAAGGATATGTTGGATATATAAGACTTTGAGACATACTCTTATTATTCGATTGAATTTGAATTGATGGTAGCTTAGATAGACCAACCTATGTGTGATAGTGTGACACATTTCAATACCATGCACTTATGCTAGTGATATCGACCTATATTTTCCCAATTGCTTCGTGTTTTCTTTGATTATTCAAGATTTATTGTAGAATATTTCTATTAATGCTTTGTCAAAAGTAGCATGTTCTAGGATTACTCTCTTCCTTTTGAATTTTGAATGTTTGTAAAAATAGTGTGGACAATATATCTCTATTTGGGAATGTAAAGCATCGAAGACAACACTTGTTAGTGATGTGCAAAACTTCCCAATTGATTGCAGTAGATGGATTGGTAATACCATTTGCTGTGGAAGAATAGACTTGTTCTATTTCCTCTTGGTTGAATTGAAATGCATTATTGTTGCATGTATGTTATGGAACAATAGAATTGTTCTATTTCCTCTTAATTGAATTGAAAGAATTTTTTTTCATATCTATTATGTAAATTGTGGTAGCAGTTCGTTGCCTACCACTATATCACTTATTGTTGTTGAAGAAAAGACTATGTATCTATCTCCTTTGTAAGATTATCATTTTTCTTGTATATTTATGTTTTATTGATTTTATCGATTGCACATTAGATTAAGTATTCTTAACCAAGTTGAGAATCAATCAGTGCACAAAAAACAATCAACTTTGCTTGTGAATCGACTACTTATAGATTTGAACATTAGAGAAAATTTGAGTTCTAAAATGGACCTCCTAAGGAAAATAGTAAAATAATAGTTATAATAATAAAATAATATGTATGAATTTTAGAGGAAGAGAGAAAAAACTACTTTTTCCCTTTGTACATTCAACTTATCTCCCTATGGTTTACTCAAATTTTGAGCATGGGAACTGCTTGGATGTGGAATTAAACTCCACATCCAACAAGTACCAACATTGTATACTTTTTAGTAACCCCATCCCATGAAAAATGTGAAATACATGAAAAAACATGTTACTTTCAAGTAACATGTTTTTTTAATGTATTTCATGTTTTTCATGGGCTGGGGTCTCTAAAAAATATGCAGTTGGATGCGGAATTTAATTATGCATCCAATGAAAATGAGTGCTCCTCCTAAAAAGTTGAGTAAACCCATAAGGCGATAAATTGAATATGTGAATTTAAGAAAAATATTTTTTTTAAATCACAAATATACCAAGTCAACCATTATGGCTGACTCTTTTCTTGAAATTCTATTGGTTCTTGAATTCAATGGCTCTTTTTATTATGACGCCCATTTTAGACCCCAAATTTTCTCTAATGGTTCTTAAAAGCATACTGAAAATTATTACCTTTTATGTGGTTTGAAAAAAATTGCATGAATCTAGTGATCATTTTCATATAAAAATTGTTTTCGTGGAGTATATTGATTGTTGCTCAAACTCAGAAAAAACATGGAGGATTTAAAGAGAATATTGTTGGGTTGGATAAACCCAATAATGAGCTAGAGAATAAGGACACATTTTTGCAACACTTCCTTTATTGGGTTACATGAATAAGTTTCTCCCCTTTATGCATATATTGTCTAATTATTTGATGAATACCTAGATTAAAAAAAAACTTATGATCTTTTATTGTTTTAGATAGCCAAGAAAGTTGAGTTATTCAAGAATTATAGGATTTCAAATAGGATCTTGAGAATGAATTCAATCGATTGCGGATTATTATGAAGAAGTTTAATGTTGAGAAGATTGATGGTGTGTCTTGGACTACTTCTAGTAATGCTTATGATGTTGCATCTTATGTTATTTCATGTAGCCTTGTTGATTGTAAGGAGGTTGATGTTGGTTGTTTGGAATCTTGTCATTCCTTATTTAGATGCTTATAATTTTGTAATTTCCCCTACATTACTGAAATATAGTACAATTATTAATTCCTAGAAATTGACTAAGAGGGGCTATTTTAGTAGTGGACTTGTAAAGAGTGGACAAGGTATTGTTTTTCTATTTGCTCATGAGATGATATTTCCAAGACCGTGTGTTGTATTTGATTGGAATTCATTGACAAATGGAATTGGATTTCCATCCATCGGTGTCTTATTTGTTGCAAGTGGATATCATCCCACTAAGTTTCAAGAAGAGAAACCAACTACTAATGGTTTTGATGAGTTTCTAGAAGATTTTGTTATAGATATGCAAGGATATCTTGATTTCTTGGTTGAGCAAGAAGTTAATATTGCATATTATATTCAACAAACCCATTTTTTTCATACCAACATCCACTGTTAAATAAATGTAACCACGTAAGATATTCTATTTATTATCATTATCATTATTATTATTATTATTTCCCCTTCTGGAGATAGTGTTCCTGTGGTTAGGGATGTTATTGTTGTAATTGGTCATGCAAAGTCTTGAGTTAAAACCTCTGTTGCAGTTTGGGTCAGTAGTACCCACAAAAGTATTATTAAAATGTATTTTTCAGTATCTGAAGGAAAGTAAGCCCTAATTGGGAGGAGAAATCATCCATGTTGGGTTATTAGGCTTCTCCACTCATCAGTATAAATAGGGGAGGCACCTCCTTCATTTGGACACACTCAGAACTCAAGAAGTTGTGCTAGAGAGAAAAGGAGCAGTCCATCTAGGAGAGAGGAAGTAGTCCAGTCTTATTCTTGGAGTCTTACAAGTCTTATTCTTGGGGTATAACAATGTACTTGGTTGAATTCTATATAGAGGAATTGTTTCTACGTTATCTCCCCCATGATGGTTTCCTGGGATAAATCATTGTGTTCTTTTGTGTGGTTGTGTTTATCTTTCTTTCAGTGATCCTTTTGCTTATGGTTATAATGTTGTGATGCTAAATGTTTTAAGATATTATATAAACATTAAATAATAACATGGTATCAGATCCACCTTGAAATAAGTCTTTGTAAAGATGAAACACTTCTACTACTGCAACTGACAGAGATTAGGGTTTCATGCTTGAAAACCATGCAAGGTAGATTTTGGTCATATTGAAATTTTTGCTATAACTTGAGTTTGGTTAAGGATCAAGAGATGAAACTTTGACATGATGAATACAAAATCTTGATGTACCTTGTGTACGAATTTAAGCCTCGTATTTATTGTACTTTTGGATATATGATCCCTCCAAAACAGGGTTCCAACCTCTTCCAGGATGTAGACTTAAACAAGTGACCTTGGGAGAATTTCTATATCTTGGGATAGAAATATCCAAATAAAATTTCAAAAGATGTTTCAAATTTCTATTGGGATTTATTTTATTTAGTGTGAGTTTAAAACCCAAATTTGAAACAATGACAAGTGGAATTCCATACAAGTTAATTATACTGAACTAATCCACAAAATGGTCACCTTGGGAAACTTAGCATAAGTTCCACATGGTAAATACGAAATTATTCTAACCTGTGGGGTTGGAAATAAGACAGATCGAAATATAACAGGACAAAGTTTTAAACCTTGAGGAGTAGTAATTTTGGATATATATCATAATCAATATCAGACGATTCTATAGAAGAAATTAAAGAAACTAGGGCATCATATATTTTCCAATTCTTTCCACAGTTTTGGGGAAAGGAGTATGTTGCTCAGCTCACCTTGAGGATGTACATCTTTCTATCCAATCAAATATGAGATTTAGCTAAGTTGAAAAATTATGGTTCCTATGTCAAACCCTAGGTCCACCTAAAGAAGCCTTCTAGGAAATCCTTAAAGCAAGCATCAAGTTGAAGCAATCTCACTGATAAGTTCTATTCTCTCTATTTCCATTTGAGGTTGTCGTTTTTATGATGACAAAAAATACCAATGTTGAGTACAAGATTGAATAAGTTTAGAACTTTTGGGCACATAAATATAGAATGCTTCTCATACTTGAAGAAGCATGATTTGTAGAACTATGATGTCAAAGAAGAAGTTGAAAATCCAGATGGATATGAGGACACAGCCAAACAGAAGATGGACTTAGTCAAATCCAATAGGATTATTTCTATCTCCATTGGGTCTCACATGTATCATCCTTGAATACTCCCAATGAGATGTTCAATGTATTGATAATCTTGCATGAAGGAAAGAATATCAACATGAAGATGACCTTAAAGAATCAACTCAATGATGTGAATATATGCAAGCATCCAATCCTACTTCAAAAGGGTCTCCTAGATCAAGGAGCAACCATAAGTGATTGAAGACAATGTCGAAGAAGCAAAAATGGATATGTCAACCTTGAATGGTCTCCTAAGATCATGAAAATCACCCATTCTAGAAGTTTGTTCTAGAATGGAGCTCACCTATGGGAGGAAGGCACACAAGAAGAAGATCAAGATGAAAATATGAGAGAAGTTGACAATCAATCCCTAACAACTCATGCCAAGAAGAGAAAGAACCAGAAGGAAGAACATTCTCACAAGAATAAAAATATTTTAGAAGAAGGTCCTATCACAACTCAAATGATGAAAAAAGACTCTTTACGGAAGAATGGAAGGATGATGTGATAGAGGAGAACCAATAGATCATGAATAATGATGTTTGGGATGTGATTCCAAGACCTAAATAGAAGTTTGTAGTGTCTTCCAAGTAGATCTACAAGATCAAGAATGTAACAGATGGAAACATCAAGAGATACAAAGCAAGGTTCGTGGCTTCTCTCATAAAGAGGAAGTCGATTATGGTGATACAATTTCTCCATTGACCAGACACACTTCTTTAGTGAAGTAGAAATGCATATAGAAAAACTTCCAAGACTAGGGACTCTCTACCGAGAACCACATGTGCACAAATAGAAGAATCACTTCTACAAGCTCAGAAGGCACCCGTGGGATAGAACATACAATTACATGACAAGCTCAAGGATCGCCTAGAGTGATGGAGACCTTAACCTTTGCTACATGGTTGAAGATGGAAGCCTACAGAGGAAAAGAAGCTCATAGATGGGTACAAGAGGAAATTTCACAAAGTTTGATATGGAGGATCTTGATATCCAGTGACCTTGAGAGATGACATAGATGGATACGCTAAAGATCAAGAAAAAAATGAGGCTGCTTGTCACTCTAGTACATAATGTACCTATAAAGAGAGTACAAGATGCATATGGATGATGGTACTCCACCTCAAAGGGAGTGAATACAGTATATATCATAGTTCAAAAATATTGATCATGAGGTGTGACAAAATCCAAAGGAAATTCTCCTTAGCTAAAAAATGAGCGGTCAAGATCCTAAAGAGGTTTGAGGTGTTGGACTATAGCTACACCGATGGAATCAAACTTGGAGTTGCTATCTAATCCTAATTTAGAGATAGTTGATGTCATAATCTATAGGAAGAATAATTGTTCGTTGATATACTTAGTGAACACAAGGAAGGATACTTGCTTTACGGTGAATACTTTGATCCAATAAATAGTAGAGTCAAGATGTGTTCACATGGTTGTGCAAAAGCATGCAATGAGGTGCCTAAAGGGTACAATTGAGTATGGTCTCAGACATGTGAGAGAACATAGTATCTACTTATAGGTATATGATGACTCTATATGGGTTGGTAGTGCTACAAATAGAAAGAGCTCTCCAGGATGCTATAAAAATCATACCAGTGTTTCTCCTAGTGTAACCGAGGATGAATATATTGTAGCTACGAATAAAGCAAGGGGATATTCCTTAAGTGATGAGGAATATGTATCTTGATCCAAAATCATTCTACAAATGAATATGAAGATCATACTCTTATCCATTTCAACATTAAATAAGAAGGGATGCATTTGCAGGGACACGCATATTCAACACTAGTACACAGGTCCTATGTGATTTGTGGTGTAGAATACTTGCTCATGCTTTTCGATCATGAGCAAGATAGGCACAGGTCCTTTGAATCTAACGATTAAGTAGATCATGTTGTTGAAGACTCTAGTAATTACTACAAGGATATAAATTTCAATAGGCTCGTCTACTAAACAAAAAAAGATAACTATTTGAATTGTTGTTTCCTATATATATGGTTTCTTAAATGGCATTGTTTAGTTGTGTACATATCTATGTTCAAGGAAATGTATTATGGTATATAGAGTGTTTACATTGATGAAAAATATACTACTAATATGCATGTCATGGGTAAGTGGCCTATGATTCTATACAACAATCCATTACTACTTTTCTAGAATGAAATCTCTTTGTTGGCATGTTGAGAGAAGTGCACACTCTTAATCATGTCTTGGTAGAGATGGAAGGCATCTAGAAAGTTACCATATGTATATGGTGTATGGATGAATGTTGTATTGGCTAAAATAGTTGCATGACAGTATGACATATATCTTTATGCATAAGAATTTTTCATTGTGAATATTTTTTGAATATTATGAAATATTTCTAACCATGCAACTATATTTGACTTGTAGGAATGGTTGTATGCAATCACCTACAAGGGAATAATTATGAAGTTGTAGATGTACAAGAGAATAATGATGAAGATGCAGATGCACAAGAGAAGAATGATGAAGTTGTGAATGTAAAAGAGAATAATGATGAAGTTGTTGATGTATTTTAGAAGAGTGATGAGCCCTAGTGGTCTAGTCGCTATACATAGAGCCTAGCCCTAGTGGTCTGGTCGCTATACATAGTTCCTAGTCATATATTTGTGGGTAGATCCCAACATGGTTGGTGAAATCATCGAGGGTGGAACCCACTATGACTGGTCAAATCACTAATGGTAGATCCCAACATGGTTGGTGGCATCCCCAGAAAGAAGACCCCAAGAAGGTTGGTCATATCTTCGAATAGGAATATCCCAGGAAGATGTGGTCTAACATTCATTTGTGGGAATTGTGGTTCGGAATTCATTTGCAGGCGTTATGGTCCTACTTTCCTTTGTGGATGTTGTGGTCCTGCATTAATTTGTGGGTGTTGTGGTCCTGCATTCATTTGCAGACATTGTGGTCCTGTATTCCTTTATGGACGTTGTGGTCCTACATTCATTTGCGAATGTTATGGTCCTGCATTCATTTGTGGACGATGAGATTCCAACATTCTTTATGCTGTGGGTAATTATACATTAGTTTGCGTATGTTGTGTTATGTTTGCATGTGTAACATTGTAGATGATTCTCAAGATGATGAAGCTTGAGATGATGTGACTAGATGTGATACTCGTAATGATGTGGCAAGATGTGATACTCGTGATGATGTGATGAGATGTGATGATGCGGTGATATGTGATGCTCATGATGCAACGAAATGCAATGCTCATGATGATGCAGCAAGATGTGATGCTCATGATGATGCGACAAGATGTGATGCTTGTGATATGTGATGATATGTGATGCTCGTGATGATGTGATGAGATGTGATGCTCATGATGATGTGACAAGATGTGATGTTCGTGATGATGCGACAATATTTGATGCTCATGATGATGCAAGGAGATGTGATGCTCATGAGTAGATGCAAGCATATGTGATGCTTGTAATGATGTGATGGAATGTGATGGTGTGGTCAGATGCGATGCTCGTGATGATGTTTTGAGATACAATTCTCATGATGATGTGTTGAGATGTGATGTTTTTGATGATGTGTCGAGATATGATTATAGATGCTCATGATGATGTGATCAAATGCCATGCTAGTGATGATGATTGTGATGATGTTCTAATAATATGATTATCGAGATGTGATGCACTATATGATGATGATGTTGATGAGGTTTTGAAAACTTTCTATGACGTATAGACTTACCAGTCAATTGTACAATTGTGTTTTGTTATAGAATACCTTCCTTGTTAAGAGGGAGTGTTAAAGAAATATAACTGCAAAATATATTCTATTTTGTATTATTATTATTATTTCCCCTTTCAGAGATGTTGTTCCTCCGATTAGGGATGTTATTGTTGTATTTGTTCATGTAAAGTCTTGAGGTAAAACCTCCATTGTAAGTCAGGTCAGTAGTCCCAAAAAAGTATTATTAAAATGTATTTTTGAGTATCCCAATGCAAGTAGGCCCCGATTGGGAGGAGAAATCATCCATGTTGGGTTATTAGGCCTTTCCAATGATCAATATAAATAGGGGAGGCACCTCCCTCATTTGGACACACTCAGAACTCAAGCAGTTGCGTTAGAGAGAGAAGGAGCAGTCCATCTGGGAGATGGGAAGCAGTCTAGTCTTATTCTTGGAGTCTTACAAGTCTTATTCTTGGGGTCTTAAACTATATTTGGTTGAATTCTATATAGGGGAATTTTTTTGGGGTTTTCTCCCCAATAAGGGTTTCCCAAGATAAGTCTATGTGTTATTTTGTGTGGTTGTGCTTGTATTTCTTTCAGTGATCCTTTTGCATATGGTTAAAATGTTATGATGCTAAATGTTTTAAGATATTATATAATCATTCAAATATTAACATCCTCATCATGAGGATTGGAGAAATGTGTCTATGAATCAATACTCTTGGAATGGTGGTAGTTATTCATGTGTGACTTTGTAGAAGATGCATAAGTGACCAAATTTTGACCTCGGTATTGATGACAACCAAGAAAAATAATGAAAATATTAAAAAAATTATAAAAACTTTCATATTTATTTTAGAATGTATTAGAAGTTTTCTAAAAGTTGGGCCACCTTTATTCTTATAGTCAAATAAATTACGACACAAATTTGTTGCTCACCTTTTTTTTTTCAAAGGAAAAAATACCAGTCTTTGTTATTCATATGAATCAAAAGACATCTTTTACATATCAGCATGATTACTGCCAGATTCCAATGCCAACATCTTGACAAAACATAACAGCAGATACATCAAAACAAATTTGCTTGAAGACTGTTCGATCTCAGAGCCACCATCAACAGCTATAAATGACAAACAAAGCAGTAGATACAAAAAATAAAGTCTGATCGTAGCAGACTTTTCTCATCATCCCTGTTAAAACAGGTCAGAAAGTACTAAGTATTCGAAGATGAACTTCAAACATAACATATCAGAGCAATACATGCTGGCAAGAAGGACTCAATCATAGAACATAAAGAGATAATCAAATCATAACTATAACCATGCTGAAATAAAAGAGATATTCAGCTACTCTAAAAGAGATAAAGACTGCCTTGATTCACAATCATTCCATCCATAGATTCTGAAAATGAAACAACTCCCATATCCAATTTCAGTCCTAGTTTGGAGAGCGCATTTGCCAACGTGTTATGCTCACAATATGTATGTTTGAAGATCACCGGCAGGGCCTTTTGAAGCATAAGTCTTATATCGCAACACCAGTGCATCAGAGATGGAACATCAAGTGCAGAAATTCTATTTAACCATGAGATAATAACCATTGAGTCCCCATATATCATCTGAATAGGAATACCCATCAAAAAGATGACTTTTAGAATTGCCCAGCAAGCCAATAACTCTGCTCTAGTGTTAGAGCTTCTGCCACAACCCATGGAAAAGCTATAGAAATGCATATCATTGATATAAATCAAAAAACCTGATCCTCCCATTTTTTCTGCAGCAGCACCATCAAAAAAGCCACAAGGAAAACATTTTGATGGTTTAGGTCCAATATTGCGAGCTTTGCAGATTTTCAAAGGCATAGGGAAAGAAATAATCAGCCCTTCAATTCTGGCAATCAAAGCAGGGATGGAAGGTTTCTTATCTTCAAAAAAGCAAAGATTACAGGTGAGCCAAATTCCCCAACATATAAACAGAGGCAAGTATAAGTAAGGGGCAGAACTCGCAGAACAGGTGAACCATCGGTCCAAGAAGGAGTGAGCAGAGCTGAAACTAGGGAAAGAACAACTGAATTTTCTCTCAAAGAAAGTGTAAATATGGGCAGAAAAAGGACAGCAGAAAAAAAGGTGATGGATATCTTCCATGTTTTCTTCACAAAGGATACAATGACTAGGCCCATTTATACCTCTAGACTGCAATTGCTCCTAGGTTAATATCTTCCCAAATATCAAAAGCCAGATAAAACATTTGATTTTCAGAGGGATAGGCAAAGACCACAAAATTTTCAGTACCTTGTCATTTAATTCTGAACAGCAGTGGTAGATTATACAGGAGTAACCTTCAGCAGCAGTTAATGGCCCAAAATAATTATTGTGAGACCAGATTAACATATCACTTTGATCAGTAAGCCGAATATGACCAAATTCCAGACCTCTTATATAATTATCCCAAATGGATTTCCAATCACTTGTAAGATCAAGTTCTTTTGCAGAAAACCAATAACCTTTGGCATTTGAAGTATAATTATGAGCCTGGGCTAAGGAACAAATGCCAAAATCCTCTAGATAGTCTCTCAATCCTCTAGGCAGAAGAAAAGAGGAGCCCAGCCCCACAATAGGATCGACCCCCAAGCAAATGGATTCACCATTACCAACTTGCCAAGTAGTTCCTTTACCAATCCAGTTAATGGTAGCAATGAAACCCTTCCATATGATAGAGGCATTATTAAAAATGAAGTTCTTTTCCCTGAGCCAAAGGTGAAAAGGCTTATTTTTCATATATTTTATCGAGATAAGGAGATTCCAAATGCCTTTGCTGTGAACAGCCAGCCAGAAAGATTTCATTCTCAAAGAAAAACTAAAGCTAGGGAGATGCTTAATTCCCCAACCACCATGAGAAGTAGGCCGAGCCAAATGATGCCAATCCACAAGATGATATTTTTTGTTCTTAACCGAAGATCCCCACAAAAAGGAGAAAATCACTTTTTTGAGTTTATCTAGAATAGAGGAAGGAATCGGAACCAAAGACATCTAGTAGACGGGTATGCTGGAAAGTACAGCAAGAATAAGAACAAGTCTACCTCCCATAGAAAGAAGCCTGTTTTTCCAATGGGAAATTTTCTTTTCAAATTTCGAAACCATCCAAAGCCAATCTTTTTCCATGTAACCATTTGGTTTCAAGAAATACCCCAAGTAATTAAAACCTTTCCGAAAATCATCAGACCTGTAAGGGAGGATACCAGAGATTCTTTGAAGAATTGCCTCATCTACACCTTTTTGCAAAAAACAAGATTTATTCTCGTTAATAGACATACCTGAGGCCTCACAGAAGATATCCAGTATGCCTTTGAAAGCCAGCCATTCTTCATAGGAACCCATACCAAATAAAATCACATCATCTACAAATAGTAGATGAGTGGGAGATAGCTTAGAAGAGACTTTTATGCCTTTAACTTTCCCACTTCATTTTTCCTCCTCAATCAAGAGGATGAGCCCTTCTATAACTAGAATGAACAATAAGGGGGATAGAGGACATCCCTGTCTTAAACCCCTCGAGGCAGGAAAGAATGAGGAAGAAGATCCATTTATAAGAACAGCAAAATTAGCTGAGGAAATGCATCCCAGGATCCAATTAACACCAATAAGGGGAACACCTATTTGAATAAGAAGAAGACGAATGAATGTCCAATTAACTCTGTCAAAGGCTTTAGATAAGTCCAATTTGAGGATGAGGGCACATTTATTTTTGGAGTTGACACAGTGCAGAACTTCTTGAGTAATATCAATGGGTTCCTGGATTAGCCGATTCTTTAGAAAGCCAAATTGTTGGGGAGAGATGGAAGCATCCAGAAAGGGTTTAAGCCTCATAGCTGCAATTTTGGAAATAATTTTATAGCAGAGATTACATAGGGAGATTGGACGATAGTCAGCAAAAGAAACAGGCAGATATGTCTTAGGGATAAGAGCTAGAAAAGTAGAATTGAGAGCAGGAGCCACTCTGCCTGAGGTTCTAGCTGTTTCCACCACTTTAACAAGGAGAGGACCCAATAGATCAAAAAAGAACAAGTAGAACTCAACTGGCCAACCATCCGGTCTAGGAGACTTATCTTTTTTAAAGAGTTTAAGAGCCTTTTCCACTTCCATAATAGTAACAGGGTTTGAAAAGGAATCTTTATCTTCCAGGCTGATAAAAGCAGGAAAGAGACGAATAACCTTCAGCTGAGATTCTAGATTTGTCAACTTGTCATCTTTAAACATAGTCTTGAAATGTTGAATACCAAGGGCCTTTAGATTTTGATCATCAGAGACCCAGTTTCCAAACTCATCTTTTACACTCCAAATAGCATTATGGTTTTTGCGAGCTGAAGCCACCGCATGAAAATACTTGGTATTAGCATCCCCTTTAAGTGCCTAGGTTATTCTGCTTTGAAGTCTTGCAGAAGAAATTTCATGATCAGTCAACTTTTTAAGAGCTGCTTTGAGAGAGCACAGCTGAAGATGCTGTTCTTGGTTTAAAATAGCTGACTGAGAGGATTGGAGAAGAGAGCTAATTTCCTCTTCCAAAGCAGCTGATTTATCTTTCATTTTTAGTGCTGCATATTTAGTCCAAGATTTTACCTTATCTTTTAGAGTTCGAATTCTACAGTAGAGATCATTCATGGCATCCAAAGAGGGATCCGGCTGAATAAGAGGCCATTCAGAACGAACCATCTAAACAAATTCTTCATTTTCTAGCCAGGTATGATTGAACTTAAAAGGATAAGCACAAGGATTTTGTTGGTCTATCCATTCCAAGACAATAGGAAAGTGATCAGAAATCCCACTTCTATGAATCCAAGCTCTATACTTTGGCAGAGAGCTGATCAGCTGTTCCGACAACAAAAAATGATCTAGCCTTTTAGAAATACCATCTTCCCCAATCCTTCCATTCCTCCATGTAGGTCCAGCACAGGGAGGAGCAACATCCACTAAGTTATGATCAGAGAAAAGATTCGAGAAAAAGGAACCCAATGGATCTGGAAGGGCTTTGGATCCCCAAATTTCTGAAGCATTCAAAGTAAGATTAAGATCCCCTGCTAAGCTGAGATTTGGAAGAGAAAGAAGACCTCCCGAAGCTACAGCATTCCAGAATGAATCACGATTAAGATAAGGACCATAGCAGTTTAATATAGAGAGATTAAGGGAAGAACCCCGGATCGAGGCTTTCAGCAGAATACCAGCAACAGTCTGAAAGGCTTTGCACTTAATGATTTTCGGATTCCATCCAGAGAGAATGCCTCCAGAGAGGCCAACAGAACTAAGAGCACAGAACTCCCAGCCTGGACAAAGTTTAGAAAAGGCATATAAAGAAGGATATTGACCAGTCATGGTTTCTTGAAAAAGGACAACATCAGGAGAAAGAACAGACAACAAATGACGGAGGCTTTTTTGCTTGGCCAGACTCCCCAGGTCATGAACATTCAGTGAAAGAATGCGCATTAAGAAACCGAAGAGTCAAGGGTCGAAGCTCTAAGGACCCGAGGAGAAGGAGAAGAATGAGATCTCTCTGCTGCTTTTAATCTCTCAGAAAGAGGAGTATAGGGAGCCTGGACAGAATCAGAAGATTCTAGAGGGGGTTTAGAAGACTTTTTCTTCCGTCTAATAGTGACATTTTCAAAACGGATTGAGTCAAGAGGGAGAACTGAGGGGGAGAGGGGTGTCTTGTCAGAAAAAAAAACCTTAAAGATTTTTTAAAAGAAGGATCGGAAAAGGAAGGGGAAGTTGCCGGGCTGATAGGGGACGAACCAGAAGACAGGGGCCTAGTCTGGCCAAAAGAGGGAAGAGGGGGGAAGTCAGCCTTAGAAAATAGAGGAACTGGGGAAATGACAATCAGAGGGGTAGAAGAGGGGACAGAACATAACGGGGCACCAAGGGTAAATCCAGAGTGAATTGGAGCTGAGGGAGGGAAAAAAACAATGGCTGAAGGAGAAGACTCCTGAATCAAATCAGTTAGAGGAGCTTCCATTGGTTCGGGCATCCTAGGGGAAATACAGGAAGGAATAACATCAGAAGGAAAAGTCGCTTTTCTGCTGCTGATCACTGAATCAATAATGTCCAGGTCCACGTCTGACACCTCCCCAAATAAAGAAATAGCATTATTCAGCTTACCAGAAGCGGGGACATTTTGGACCGGTGTAGAACAATCCTTTGCTAGAGAAATTAAAGGGGAGTTTACAAAGGAGTCATTCAAAGAACGCCTAACAGGCTCACGACGAAGAGAAGGAAAGTCACGGCACAAATGGCCTGTCTCTTGACAAATACTGCATCTAAAGGGAATGCCTAGAAAATCCAAACATTGTATAAACAAACGCTCATGACAGAGAATCTCAACTTCAGCTGGAAGGCCTTTGGTGATATCAATTTCAACCAATATTTTTGCCTTTCTTTTATCATAGGAGTTCATGAAGTCATCCTCTAAAGCCACAAACCTACCAATAGTATTCCCAACACCTTCCATAAGAGATCGATTCCATAGCGGGAGAGGAAGCCCTGGGAGAATTGCCCACAAATGACGTTTTTTCACTCTTTCTCTAGCAGGATCAAAATTAACATGCCAACGATCCAACACTAGAGAGCCATTACCCACTCGCCATAAATGGCTTAGTACCTCAGTGGCATGTGACTCCTCTAAGAAAACAAAAACAATCCATCCCCGGACCAGTAAGCTGATAGTTGGTACATAGGATAGAAATGGTTTCCAAAATTCAGTAGCCCAAGATAACCAATCCTTTTTTTCCATGGAAACATATTCCAGCCTACCAATTAAAGCTCGACGACTCAGAGCTTCCACCCTTTCCATATAAATATCCCTACCAACCACATAACGAAGTTTTCCTTCCAATGTTTTGTAGGCCTTTGCCTTTCTACGCCTCTGAAATCAGGCAGGATCATGGGCCACTCTAGGGTCGGGAAACCCATTATAGGTCTCCCCCATCAGAAATAGGGGCAAATATTTCTAGAAGCAGTCCACAAAAACAGAACAGAGGCCCAACAAGTTGCAGAAAAACCCAGATCAGGTCCCAGGTAAAAGAGCACTACAAAAAAGGAGGGCTCTATAACATAACCAAGCAGAAAAACCTCTAATATCAGATCCAACACAGAAAAATATAAGAGTAGGATAGACTAACCCCCAATACCGAAAACAGTCCAGATAGCCAATACGTTTTACAACAGAATAGAAACTCAATAAATGCAGATAATCCACAACAGAACAGAAACTCAATATATGCAGATAATCCAATATCAATCACTGGGCAGATGTATAGCAGAAAGAAAGGGTTACGTATCATGTGCCATGCTGGAAATCTCTGATCAATCCCAGCAAAGAAATGAAAACACAATATAAAATAGCAGGACAGATAAACCCATATAATTCAAATACATCCAAGCAAAGTCGGGCCACCATAGATCAAAACTCCATCAATAACATACCATCACCATAGCAACAGGACGAAAGGGCTAATATCATTATTCCACAAAGCAGACCGCAGATATCGGAAACTAGCACAGAAAGGAATAATCCGTACTCAGATATAACCAAATACAATCCAGAGTGCCAAGTAAACCACGATCAATATCAGATACCAATACAGTCTAAATATTAAGAATAGGAACAGATATCAGACCGGCGATGTCGAGTATAATATTAATAATAAAATCAGATCCTATCGTCACAGAAAGGAGTATCCTTAAAATGACAGTTGGAACCCCAAAAACCTAGATGATAATATCAGATATCATACCCGCAAATTGCTGAAGTAAATTTTCATCAAATATAATGAGAAAATTAGATACCATACACAGTAACATAAAGGAGCGTCCACTTCAGATATCGCATCAACACAGAAAGGGGCAACCAAAAAAAATCAAATACCAAACTAGCACAGAAAGGAGCTGCTTGAGAGCGCAAAACCAAAATAGCTCAAGCGCAAATACAATCCACATCCAGTGCCATAGATCCCCAAAAATTAACACCAATGGTCATAGGTCAAACCCTCAATCCGAGAGCGAAATAGTAAATATAAACCCTCAGTTCAAGCCCATGGGAAAATCAGACAAGAAGAATCACTGAGATCAGAGACAAATCCTAACGACAGCATTACTTAGCAGTCAAACCCTAAAATGTCCGACGGTAACTGCGTTGGCAACCCCAAGAACCAATAAAAACAAAAACCATCCCATTACCAAGCTCGGTCAACCAGAAGAAACCCCGGGCAAAGAAAAAAGGATACTCTCTGTCCACATCAACCCTTAGGGTTTCAGTCCGAGAGAAAATACGAAGACAAAATTAAAAATCAAACCCTAAACTTGCCGCAACCCTACAGACACTACCAAAACAGGAAGACTGATCAAGGATGGCCAAATCCGCCGTGACAAAAAAATGTAAATTCCCACTTCTTTTAAACTGGTTGGTACTAGTCCTCGAGAGAGGATGGACTCCAGTTGTCGGGTGCAGCTAAAGGAAAAATCAATCAACCAGTAAAACCCAAGACAAAGACCACTGAGTAGTGATGGAGGGAAGGGTTTGTCCAGGAAAAAATGGAATGCAGAATAGTAGACTTCAACGAGAGAGTTCTTCGACACTGCTTCGATTGATCCTCAACATAAGTTCTATGTGAATAAAAACCCTATCTTGAAAGTTCAAAGTTAGTGTAGTGCACTCCTTTGGAAAAGTAGGTTGATAATTGGAAAGGTAAACAATGAAGAATGACAAGTGACATTGCAAGACAAATGACATTGCACAATATAGTGTATTAAAAAAGAAAATACATCTCAAAAATTATGAAAAATATATTTTCTAAAAAATCTTAAATAAAAAAATCGTTTATACAAAGACACCAACACACAAGGGGTGAATATGTTTCGGGAGATCTAAAACTTATTAGAAAATTATCATCCAACCAAGACCCATTAACACAACTAAAGTATTTTGATTTAAAAAAATCTTAATGCTTAATATCTCGTTAGTTAAAATTGTGTGTCATTGTGAAAAATCTTAATATCATTTTACCTTGAATAAATTACACATCATATGTTTATAACGTGACAAACTTACCTTCACTCATCAAGGTAAAAGAACCACATATGTACACATCATATGTTTATAACGTGACAAACTTACATTCACTCATCAAGGTAGAAGAACCACATATGTACAATGATAAAAGGTTTTTTTAAATGAGAAATGGTTTTTCTTTTAACAAGTATCTCAAACTTCTTTAACTTTAAAATAACCTAAATGCCATGACCTATGCCCTTTTTATCTAAAATAATCTTAAATTTTCGAAACTCAAGGTCTTAATTCATGACTCCATATTCAACATTAAAGTTTTTTTAAATGAGAAATGGTTTTTCTTTTAATAAATATCTCAAACTTCTTTAACTTTAAAAGAACCTAAATGCCATGACCTAGGCCCTTTTTATCTAAAATAATCTTAAATTTTCCAAACTCAAGGTCTTAATTCATGACTCCATATTAACCTTTTTCCCTATAAATTAATATAAATTAATGTGATGAGTGATTATTCTGCAGAATCTCAAGTTATAAATTAATGTGATGAGTGATTATTCTCCAGAATCTCAAGTTCTCAAGATATTATTCATTATTAATAGTTACTATCTCACTCTTTTTGATCTCTAATTAAAGTGTGTATGCTTCAATATAGTAACAAGAGCCACGAGGTGGTAATGTTCTCAACCTTGTTAATAGATGTTGTTTTAAGATGAAATGACAAGAAGTTATTAGCAAAAAAAATAGCCTTTTATATATAGGGGAAATCTATTGAAATGACATAGGACCCTACTAGATATGTGTAAGATAAAAGTAACTTAGACATATCCTACTTTCAGATTGTTTATATCAAATTTATTCACAATATAAGCAATAAGTAGAAGGATTAAAACAAATATTTAAGAATTTATTCTTGATCCAATATTTGAAGGAGCAAAACATTTACATTTAAGCTTGCACCTACATGAAGTATTCAGACCAAAAAGAGCATTGCATTTTCACAAATGAAATATTTAACAAGTAAAATTGGGTTTATAAACAATTAATATTTATTGGTTTGGTTGTTCTTGTTTAAAGTGCATATTGCACTCCCATTTGGAAGTTAACTTCTATGATGACCTAATGTATGTTATTGGAATTTAGGCTATGGCTATAACATTTTGGGAAGCTTGAGGTGAGCATGGTTGTTTTTTATTGTCTTGTTGATCAAGTATTTTTTCTCAAATGTAGTCCTTTCATGAGTAATTATTTTTGTTCTCCTCAATGTTATTGTGTTGTGCGAATGGACTCTGGAAGCTTCACAATACTGTGTTCATTCATGAAACCTCATTAGAACAATGAACCCAACATGACAATGCAAATCCATCAAACCTCTTTTGAACAATGAACCCAACATGACAATGCAAAGCAGAAATATTACATGCTAGGTAGCTTGAGTGCTTGGCAACTTAGGTGGTTGAAGCTACAATGACAAAACTAAGGTTTTTATATCTATCTTTCACACCACCAACATTTGACAATGATAGAAATTCCAAGAATATGCCATCTACTCCATCACTAAAGAGTGTGATGCACACTTGTGAAGGGGGTCCTTCGACTTCTTTGTCTCACTAGGTTCCGATGAATTCTTAAACCATGAAGGAAAATGTTTGAAATAATTTTTAATCAATAAAATTATTATGAAGGCCCTTTATCCATAAGAATTCACATGAAATTAGGTATTAAAATTCAAATGTTTGAAAGGTGAAGAAGTTATCATATTATGTTTCTACCCTACTGTTTTAGAACATAAGCTTCATTGAAAATGGTTACCTTCTGCAAACTCAAGCAAGGATTCCATACCATAAAATATATCTCTTTGTCCGGGACATAACATATCATTTTTTCATGTAATTTTGTATGACACGATATCTATAAATGCACTAAATGGATTGCATACATATTTTAATATGTTAGTTCTTCATTTTATTATTATTGTTTATCATAAATTTTGTAAGATTGATGGTGAGAGTAGTTGTGCAAAGTAGTTTATCATTAATATTATCTGTTGGAAAGAAAACAGATTATAGCTGGAAGCAATTTCATATTGAAAATACTGCATCTCAATGAATAATGATTTTTCATATTCTTTACCAGATTCTTATTTTAATATAAATTTTGTGAATTTTATTATAAAAAATAGTTATATAAAATAAATTAAAATTAAATACAATATTTATAATTCTCTTCTCGTGCTAAATATGTATAAAATACAGTTATTATGGAAAATAATATCTAAAAATGTTATGGAAAAGTCCTATGGAAAAACCCCAATTGAACCAACAAAACTAAGAGTAACTCGTACTTATCTCTTGAAGAGTCGTTTTTTGCCAAACAATCATTATAGTGTAAAAGACTTTAAGTGGAGTCGGTGCTCCCTCCCAAGATAATGTACTAAATCAACCAGGTATCAACTAGTTCATCCAAAGTTGAGCCATCGTTGCTGCTGCTATCTTTCACTGGAAAAAAACCTTTTTTTTTCTTTCAAACAAAACACAAAGAAATACCAAAAAAAATTGTCTTCTTCACAGAGAATAGATCTTACACGAGAGAGGAAACCTCACCTGTGGGACTCACCCCTTCCCACGTTATTTTAATTGATGGAAACATATTATGGTTTATCCATACAATATGGTATATATCCTTTGTTGTGGCATATTATATGGTATAACTCCACGTTATATGTGATTTGGCTCCACGTTATGATATGGTTTGAATTTTATATGGATAAGGTTTCACCTTATGGTTTATAATATACAACTTGGTGCTATATAATATAACTTGGTTTGAATTTGATATGGACCCAAAAATTCAGCTGTGAAGAAGCTAAAATTTACAATAAATGAGAAGTAGTACACAACTCTTAATAGACTAATTAATAGCGTCCCATCCATTTGTCTGAAGCCTGAGATTGAATCGAATTAGTAGTATTCTTCAAATTTTCAAATTTGACATTCATGAGATAAATAAAATCAACCCATATATTACACATCAATTCAATTTCTCAATCTTTGATCCGTAATAATGAGCACTACTTATTGACATTCTTCATTTGCACAGCTGGTTGCTTATTGATTTCCATGTACACCCATAAATTCTTTTATTTTATTGCTTATTTGTGCACGAATCTCAATTTCCTGTCAATTTCTTGTTTTAGGATCTTTTGTCACCATATTTGTTTTATTTTAGAACAAGAAGCAATGCTTTCTACCTCGCTCAAATAATTTTCCATATTCCCTAAGTTGGATAAATCAATCATCTTCAGATTCTCGTGTGCTAAGGCCTTATCCTTCTTGAAGTCAGCTAATTCTTCTATCATTGCAGATGCCCACTAATGTGCATAGTGGATCTCATTTGCTTCATTGTAGGCACCTTGACCAGGTACTTTGCCGATAGTCAAATTGGTTTCAGTTATAATCTCATCAGAACTTGTAGATCTCAACACTTCAAGCTGAGATTCCAGAGTTGCAGATAAATCTGCATCTTGTTTAGTAGACTCCTCCTCATCAATTTCATTCATTTTTCCTTCTGCTTTGTATAAAATATTACTTGGAGACTTTTCATACATATTCGCACTGGCTAATTGGAGACCATTGTTTCTTCTAGCCAACATCTCCTTCAATAATGTGATATATTCTCCATCCATAGACTTGAGATGTTCTAGATTTTCAATTTGTTGTAAAGGACTATTGAATGAAGTTCTAGAAGCTGGTGCTTCTGTATGAGGACCTTAACCCGCAATCTTAGGCATAATTATATCTTCTGAATTTGGTGCTTTCTTACGAGCAATTCTCTCAGCCTTTGGCATTCATCTTCAAGTTTTGATACCTTGTGTTCATTTTCCAGACTTTTTGTATGGAAGATTTTTGTGCCTTTTTTGTCGTACTCCCTTTCATCAGTTCAGATCTTCCGCTCTTTTCTCAACAAATAAACTTCATATTTCAATCTAGAATTCTCTTTCGGCACAGTGTTCATCTTAATGTATAGTGACCGTACTTCAATTTGAACCTTGGTCTTTTCGTCGGTAATTTCTATAATTTTTGCATCTCATTCTTGTAGAGATTTTAGCATAGCATCCTTGGCTGTTAGCAATTGATGATCAACTTCAGTTAGTCTGGATTCGAATTGTGTTCTACGTAAATCCCATTACTTGGAATTATTGAGGATTGCATCCTCAATAGCTTTCTCTTGCTCTTCTCTGAGGATACTGATATGTTCCATATATTTGTGCATTCGATCCTCCATATGAGTGTTATGTTGAAGATCTTCCTCCAATTGTTTTTTGTAATAAGAAGCTTTTGCTTCTACTTTTCCCCACCCTACAATCAGAATTATTAACAGAAATATGAGAAGAGAACACTCTCATTTATATAACCAATAGAGAAAAGCCAGAAGCAAACAATCTTAGAGCATAAAATACAAGAGACTCTGTTCTAATGACAATCCTATACATATTGGCATCTCCCAATGACAAATAATTTGTACAAAACTGTAAAATTTACTTCTGCTTAAAAAAAATAGCAAAACTACCTAAAACGACTTCTTGGGAAAGGTCTGCTTGTTGTTCCACCAATTTTTTAGTGGCTGCCGCCTCAGATAAACTTTGACTATTCATGCATTTGTTGCTCTCTTGATAGGGCCGTTGAGAACAATTCATGGAGCTTGACTCCTCCATCGACACCTGCAAGGACGTTGTCACTGTTGTTCCCTATAAATCGTTCAATCCAAAATAGAAAGAGACTAACATTCCCAACAATATAGTACAATGCCTCTTAATAGCCAGGACAGATTAGGATACAGTCCAAATTGAAGATGATACAATTACAAGAAAATGAAGGGCGACAAATCAACATATTATTGGGATATAAGGATTCTGGTTCGAAACCATTTGTATACAATTTCTCTACTTAAATACGCATTCAGTACAAAGTATTTCACATTTACCATGCATCCAAATGGCTCACCATACAATACCAACTACTCACAAGTTCTATACACGCACACAAATATCAATACAAGACCATTAATGTCAGGAAAGAATGATAGAGATTCTAACTAAAATTATGCATTCAAGTACTATTGAAAATATCAAGAACCTGATGTTGTTGTCATTTCTGATATCGGATGTGACATGATCAGGCTCACGACTGTGGCAACATGAGTTTGGGTGGAATTATTTCTCCAAGGCCAGCTGCTAGTGCTCTTGCGCGCCTCCATTGCTCTCAAGAGCTTGCAGACTCTATCCTCCTTCAACCTAGTATCAATGATGCTCAATCCCTGTATTGAACTGAGACAATTAAAACAATCGTAAGAAGTAGCAGAATTTCGAAAGGCTTTCCCTCGACCTTTGGTAAACTATTAATGGAGCTTTCATAAAATTTCGAAAGGATTTCCCTCAACCTTTTGGTATACGGGCATGAATAAAACTAACAGCTCCTTCCATGGCATAAACCCCCTACCCCTATTTTAGAGGGCCCGAATTCTATCTGGAATACCAATAGATCCTTCTGTACAGCATCCTAGAAAAATTCCAAATATCTGAGCACAGTCAAAAAAATCAATCAGTTAACAGAATGAATAATACTTACATTCGTAAGCTATTAACCTTAAACGAAAAATCAATTTCAACAAAGTGCTGGTTGAACACCTACACGTAGCTTGAACCCCGGATGCGTAGCTTGGATGGTATGGCAACCTGCTGGCATTGAAATCTGCAAACCATTACAAACTACATGCCCTGCTTAATGCTGGTTTGTATTCAATATACATTAGTAGTGGTGCATTTAATGGGTTTCACGAATTTAAAATTTTATGTCTGCATGCATTTAAAACTAATGTTTACAAATATTGGTGGTATTAAAATTTTGTTGATGAGAGCTCGCCTACTTATTGCATATCCAAATACCCGTTTTTGAGATTCAACTTTTGCTAGCAAACCTGGAAAATGTGTGTATATGGAACAAGATACAAGATACCAACCTATGGATTGCAATAAGTTTTGCAAAGCTCAAAGATTGAATGTCAATTCATGGCCACCGCCATTCCATCATATATTAAAAAAATAACTAACATTGTAACAACAGTCTGCCCACCCACCGTATTTTCATCCACACAGGGTAAGATGTCAAGAACAAAATGATCATTTTATGCTTAGGCAAGCTCGCCGACGAGTCTTGGGGCACAAATTCCCAGGTCTACGTCACCTATATAAACCAATAAGAAATAAGATAAATCAAAATTTAAATAATTCCCCCCAAAAAATTGATACAAATTATTGCAAAAATTATATGTTTTGTTAAAGTTACTACAAATTAGTCCAAATAATCGACATGACCAATTCATATATATCCCATTGTTGGGGACATAATAATAATAATCACGATCTCGCTCTTTATGATCAACTAATTAAAGTGTGTTTGCTTCTTATAATTGTAAAAGAAATATAAAAAAAAACACAAAGGGTCATGTTCTTCTAAAAGTAAATACCTTTTTATTTTTTAAGTTAAAAAAAATCAAAGTGCCATGTTCATAGTTAATGAATATATCTTGCCTTTTTACTTTTAAAGTTTAAAAAACAAAGTGCCATGTTTATAGTTAATAAATATATCTTTGATTAAATATCTTATTTTATTCTTGAACTTAAATACCTTTTCTTTAATTTGTATTGGGTATAACTTTTATGGATTTTGTATTTAGGAAAGTGTTTTCTTAGTGACTTTGTGCTTAAGTCATTAAAAATGGAAAAGTGACGTGATCCTTTCATTAATTTCATAAGATATAGAATTAGTTTCACTTTAAAGATTTCAAGTAACTTTTTAAATATTTAATTAAAATGAGTGAAATTAATTAATTGTAGAGAGAAAAATGAATTTATCTCGTTCATAGATTTTCTATCTCAAGATTCAATTAGGGCCTTTAGATCATGAGACCATTCAACTAACCTCATGCTTAAAATAAAAAGGAAAAAGAACATTAAAGAGGCACATTATTCTTCCATGATAATTGGAGAGAACTCGACTTCTTGAGAAGAGAAGAGAGTTTGGAGAGAGAAGAAGACAGTGGGAACCTATTCCTAGGCACCTGCAACATTCTATAATAGCACAAAAATCAAGGGAGAAAGCACACATACCGAAAAGGAGGATTGAGAACGAATATCAAGGTGACTGGCATGATTTTCAAGGGAAAAGATTCATCATTTAATTGCAACGTCCATACAATTTTGAGAGCAGTCCGTACTATTGATTGGACACACACATTTAATTTTTGAGGTACGTTTGGGAACAAAAATATAGGAATATAATTGTTGGAATAGTGGGCACATAAACGAAGAATAAAGAATGAGTTTAGCATGAAATTCAAGGAGAAGTTTGGATGTGAAGGTAGTCCATACAACCTATAAAGGGCATGAAATTTGAGGTTAGTAATTCACATAAAACAAGATTGTTGTAGCACTATTTTTCAATGCGGAG
>LPNX011206577.1:0-22716 GCA_001517045.1 Pseudotsuga menziesii | reverse complement strand
TCTCAAAAAATCCAAGTAAGTTGAGGGATGCCTGATTTTTCAGGTTTCTATTGCATCTAACGCGCCAAAAAGGTCCATCATCTTCTTGCACTGACCCTGATTGATTTGCTATATCATTCACTTTAGTAATGTCAATCACACTTTTCACCTTTATGAGCATTATTGATTAATTATAGTTTAATAACTTAAACTAAATAGATAATCACACAAATATTTTTTAATTAAAGTATTAATTGTTAAGTTTTAAGCTTCACATGTGATCCCATTTCTGCATGGTCATTTCTCAACATAAGATTTCAACAAAACTGTACATAGATTTTTTTTTATACGAATTTGACACTTGTGATCAATTTTGTGATATCTCTAAAAACTAGGGTTAATTAATATAATAGTGTGAATGATTTAATACTCAATCAAGTTTTTTTAATAACAAATTATTTAACTTGATATTTTAATATTGTGATTCCAAAATAAAATGACTATAAAATCTCTTTTGTGAAAAATAATATATGGCATTGGCAATTGTCTAATTTTCATATTCCAAAAACGTGAAAGCTATAGCTAGGGTTGGAGCACGATGATGGATTTGAGGGTTGAGTAAGTGGTCGTTAAGTTACCTCGTGTCATAATCATTAAGAAAAGGTGACAAAGCTTGACTATGGGAAGACGACGATTGGGGTTAGAACACATGAATTTTTTTGGTTTAGATATCTTGGTGTTCAACGTACTATTACATCGTTTTTTATTCAATAGATCTCATCGTAGACACTATGCGGACGTGAAGGGTAAGAAAAGAAGATCCACTAGGCTAGGGGTTGAAGGAGTGGCATGGATCTTGAAAGAGATGGGGATTTAGTTGGATACTTTAGAATCACATCCACCCATCCATTAAAGTTGAGGTTGAAGATGAAGAGAGAGGTTTAGCTCGAGCAGGAATACTTCTCTGAAATTCAGTGGGTAGAGGAATTTTAAGGTTTGGTTAAGGACCTAGGTAATACTCAAGGTTAAATGGTGTTGTTCCATTAGTCACGAGACATTTATTGGTCTTTAAAAGTGATCTCGTCCCAAGTATTAATGGAGAGGAAGGAAAACTAGACTGAGATCATGTAGTAGTTGGAATTTGTAAGAGTAGAAGTGGATCCCCTTAGATAGGTTAATCTCTAACTTCAAGTCATGGAAAGGAAGCAAAACATCCTCACTTGTCACATGGTTGTGGAATTTCAGGTGAAGTGGCTCAAGGACATAGGTGCTGGATCCTTAATGCAAATCATTGAGCTAGATGCAGACATAGACAAGGATGCTTAGAAGCAGATGTCGACGCAGGTTTAGACCAACCTACCTCTTTTAACAATAAATTTCTTGTTGTGTTTTACAAGTTAGTTGGATAGTCTTAACAGAGTTTCTATACTTATGCTTATTAGTAAATCATGTACCTTTTTGTTAGTATTTTTTGTTGGGTCGAAGAGGCACATTCTACAACCAAGTAGGGGAAGATGTGTAAGTCCTTCCATGCTCATCCTAGAGATGACATGGGTCAGTTATAAAAAAATAATAAAATGTGATGAAAAATAACATGTTGGCTCAATTTAAATTTAAAGTATTTTTTAGAACCACTATATAAGACCACAAATTAAAACCATAAACATTTCGTTCACATTTTCTCAACATTTCCACTCTAATAAAGGGGTTTGTTGTTAGAGATATTTGATCCCTTTTGGTGGTTGATTCCTTTTAAGATGGATCTATTCTCGTTTATAGACAAGTTATAGATAAACAATACTCTCTGTACCTTTCGAGACTAACAACGCCATCATTGCTTGTGATTTTGGTTGAGGGAAACAACATATGGACATACTATATGGAAATAAAACAATTGGTGGTTAAAACTCATTGTGCGGAAGATATGAAACTCATCAATCAAATATACATATCATGTGTGCAATATGTAACTCCAAATTTAAATATGTATTTCTCCTACAATTTGAGGTATTGATGCCATTTAAAGGAATTGGAGGTTCCAGCACTAGGGAAGGGTTATGGGGGACTAATTACCATGTTTAGCGGTTTGAGGCCATGTTGATGGTCCTTCAGAATAAATTTCATTTGAAGGTTTTGAGCACTATAGGTGATATTCGAGGACTATAGCAATTTTGGATGAGGAACCTAATTAATTAGGATCTAATTTAAGCTTCTATGGCTCAAGATCCATATATGACGCCTAAAAGAAACATGCATGACCTCTTTAGAGGATTCTTGTTATCCAATTGGAGATATATGTGCCATTATGAGTGTTTGGCTATAAGGATGGGTCTTGGGTCCTTTACCACAATTGAGGAAGGAAATTTATCCTGTGTATACCATAAGGGAATCTTCTAGGCATCGTGTGCCATGAATCAAGTCTCTAACTATCACATAATATTTCTATATGGGGTCTCTAGTCCTAAAATGAGGATTGGTGTCATTAGGATATTTTGAGCATAATAGATGTCTCCCAATTCCATGGCAATGATTAATGGAGGAAACCTATGATTTATGACCTAAAGGAAGCTTCTTTTCCTTTACAATGATGAGCAAGGAATCCCACCCCAAGATACCTATTTAGGGGATATTTTGCATCTTATTAGAGTCTAAGGTCCATGGCCTGCTACAAGGAAAAGGCTCTATGACAAAGTTTATAGCAGATGGTCCTCTAAAGAGAGCCCAAATTTCCATTTATAGTAGAGAAACTAGTGGAGGCAAGCGGATGGAGGTTTAACAGATGTTTTTTATCAGTGTATTTATTCAATAACAATGCACTAGTCTGTATAAACACTAAATGAATTGGTACTAACAATAAATCATCTAGAACCATGACTAAAAAAACCTTCTTACAAAAATTTTTTTTTTTTACAACTGGTACATTTATATTACAAAGGTACAATGGAGTGCCACAGACTTGAAAGCATTGAAACGGGGTAAGCATACAATGAAAAACATCAGATTACAATAATTTTTTTATTTTTCCATCACTGGTGCGTTATGTCTAACCTACCACGTCGGGGTGGTAAGGAAAACACCGCACCTCATTATTCCAAATTACAAAACACAACTTTATTTTGTTCAAATTTATGTTTGCAATGTTTTTATATAACCAGTTGTACTAGTGTGTTATGGAATGGGCACATCGCATTAGGCTTAAAACATTCAAATTAAAAAAACACAACTACATTTTTTATTTCAAATTTCTATTTATCGTATGTTTGGTATTATCAATATCCCAAGTGTATCATGGAATTTGGTGCACTGAATTAGGGATAAAAAATTTCAGATTAGAAAACATGAATATTTTTATTTCAAATATCTATTGGTGGTGTGTTTGGTATTATGAATTGCATTGATGTAGGATTTAATAAAAAAAATTACCACACCAAAAAAATCATTTTTATCATTCTATAATTATTATGATCCCAACAACACCAATGTCGTACATTACATACTTAGATGCCCTCACATTCATGCACCACATGGTGCCATTGCTTAGTGCCATTAGTTGCTGACCGGAGTTTGAATTTTTCCAAACAGTGAAAAAAAATTCAAATTTTACATACATCTCCACGATGCCTCCTTGATGTGGAAGTGACTAGGAAAATTGATTGTTGCTTCACTATTTATTTTTTTAGTGGATTAAACCTGAGAATTTAGCTTTATTTTGAGCAAATTAAAAAAAAAATCTATGATCTGTTTAAGCCTTTCGGCCCGCACCGCAAGACAATGCACCATGTGAATTTATAGGGTGCACCATGAGCGGTGCATGCACTACATAGGCGCATCGCAAATACGGTGTGCTATTATTTTTAGCGCATTGATTAACATAGTTAAAAAAAACTATGAATATAATCATGGTGTTTCATATACATATATGCACCGCATTCCAACACATTGATGTTTTCAAATCCCACCTACTAAATCAACATAATTTACTAAAAGTTATAACGTTGGGCGGTGTGGTTAATTGGACCAGACACACCTCTTTCTTGGTGCACTAGTATGTCCCTAGCGCACAAACAATCTAGATAAATAGAAAACAAAGCATATTACAGTGCGCTAAGATACAAAATACTCATTGAATATTCATTGCACTATCATGTAACTAACACACCATAAAACAATAAAAAAATTAATAGTGCTTTATGTGAACATTTGCGCACCACCCATCGTGGGATACAAGGAAAGATTCGTAGCTAGTGGGAGTTGAGACACATGAAAAGAAGAATCATGTGTGCAAATGAAAGAAGGCCTTGTACAAGTTCAGAAGACACACATGGGATAACACATACATGATGAGCTTGATGAAGATCTTAACCTTTGCTACAAGGTTGAAGATTAAAGCCTATAGAGGATGACAAGCTCACAGATGGGTGCGAGAAGAACTTTTGAAAAAGTTCAAAATAGAGGATCTTGGTATCCAGTGATCCTAGATGGATACATAGAATATTAGTAGCATAGGAAGCTACTTGTCACTCTAGTACAGAATGTTTCAGTGCATAGAGTACGGAAGACAAAGGGAGTATGATGCTCCGCTTCAGAGGGAGTGACTGCAAAAGATCCTGAGGTTCGACATGGTACGGAAGGATGGATAGATTACTAATGACTCTAGGCTTTACTAAGAGTAAAGCAGATTCCAACCTTTGCTTCAAGGCTGAAGGCAGAAGAATAGTGATGCTCCTATTATGTGTCGATGCACTATTTTCTAGGCATGGAGGTGTGGTAGAATGCAGATGGAATCTTCCTCGAACAAGGGAAGTATGCAGTAGAGATCATGAAGAGGTTTAGGATGATGGACTGCAAGGCCATGACCACACCTATGGAATTGAACCTGAAGTTATTGAGTGATGCTTCATCAGAAGCAATTGATGCTACGATGTATCATCAAATGATTGGGTCCTTGATGTACCTGACGAATATGAGACCAGAATATTGCTTTGCTGTGAACACATTGAGACATGTTCACCTGATAATTGCAAAGCATGCAATGAGGTACCTGAAGGGTATAGTTGATTATGGGCTCAAGTATGAGGCGAATCAAAAGATTAACCTAGAGGGTTATGTTGATTCAGATTGGGCAGGCAGTGCCATCGATAGGAAGAGCACTTCAAGGTGTTGCTTCAGTATGGGATCAGGTGTGATCTCTTGGTTTAGCAAAAAGCAATCTTGTGTGGCATTGAGTACAGCTAAAGCAGAGTATGTCGCATCTTGTTCAGCGAGTTGTGAGGCAGTATGGCTGAGGAAGCTACTGTCTGACTTATTTGATCTCCAGTTAGATGCTACTTGTATACATTGTGACAACCAGAGTTGTCTGAAGTTGTCAGAGAACTCGGTGTTCCATGACAAGTCAAAGCATATTGAGATCAAGCATCTCTATATCAGGGATATGTTGCAGAGAGGAGCAGTGAAGCTCCAGTATGTTGCGACGGACGAACAGATAGCTGATGTGTTGACAAAACCATTAGCCAAAGTGAAGTTTGAGTACTTCGGGGAGAAGCTTGGTGTTCTCCAGATTGAGGTTCCTTCAAAGGGGAAGTGATGAGTCCGTGAGCCATTATGACATGGTGAGAGGATTAGTTCCTTCCATGGTTAGATGTAAGGGCTAAGCCATTTTGTCATGGTGAGAGGATTGGTTCCTTCCATGTCAGATATGAGTGCTGAGCCATTCTAATATGACTGTAGGATTGGTTCCTACATGATCAGATATAAGGGCTATTGTCATTCTTTGAATGGAGGTGCCTAGTCAGTTACTAGGAATAATCAGTCTACGACCGAGGGCCATTCTGATATGACTATAGGATGTGTTCCCACATGATCAGATATGAGTGCATGGCCATTCTGATGTGATTGAGGGATTTTTTCCCACTTGATCAGATATAAGGGTTGATGCCATTCTCTTGGAGAATGGAGGCACCTGGTTAGTTACCAGGAACCATCAACCTGTGGTTGAGAGCCTTTCCAGCAAGGTTATAGGATGTGTTCCCGCATGGTTGGATGTAAGTGCAGAGTCTTTCTAGCAAGGTTACAGGATGTGTTCCTGCATGGATAGATGTAAGTGCAAAGCCTTTCTAGCAAGGTTTCATGACAAGTTCCCACATGGCTAGATGTAAGTGTAGAGCCCTTCTAGCAAGGTTGCAGGATGTGTTCCCGCATGGCTAGATATAAGTACTAAGCCTTTCCGATAGGGTTGTGGGATGTGTTCCTGCATGATCGGATGTGAGTGCTGATCCTTTCTGCGGGGTTTTGGGATGTGTTCCCGCATGGTCAGATGTGAGCGTTGGGTGTGCCTTTCTAACATGGTGTTGGATGTGTTCCTCTCATGGTAAAATGTAAGTGCTGGGCAGGCCATTCTGACTTAGTGTCAGATATAAGTGCTGAAGAAGACCTACATGGAGGATAGGCCTACAACCAGCATGAAAAAGGCTTAGCTCTGTAGAAATTCCTGTGACGAGAAGAATCATGAGATAGCGCCTGTGATGATGATCCAGCAGTGATGAACCAGTTCCAGTGATGATGATCCAGATCCAATGATGATCCAGATCCAGTGATGATGATCCAGATCCAGTGATGATCCAAATCTAGTGATGATGATCCAGATCCAATGATGATCCAGATCTAGTGATGATGATCTAGATTGAGTGATGATCTAGATCCAGTGATGATGATCTAGATCAAGTGATGATCTAGATCTAGTGATGATGATCCAGATCGAGTGATGATCCAGATCCATATGAAGATGACGAGAACTCAATGATGATCTATATGATACAGAGAATAAGACTTGTGATGATAAATTGTGTCGAGAGAATACCTTCCTAGTTAAGAGGGAGTGTTGATGTATTTGTAACTTCAGAATGTATTCATCTATATATCTTGTGTATTGTACCCCAATGTTTTTTCTCGGATTTTTCTGTAATGTATTTGAGTCATGTCATGCCCCAATGTTCCTATCGCTAGGTTCTATAATGTAAACAAGTCATGTCAAGTCATTGTGGGTAACCCTCCCATTGGTCAAGGTTTAAAGTCCCCGCGGTTATGGGGCCCTAGGGTTATTAGACTGTCCTAGAGAAGTCGACCCTAGGAGAGTCATTGTAAGTCGGAGCAATATTCCCCACCGTTGTGTTAAGGATAACCCTCCTTGTTTGTTGGAGGAGGCAAAGTCCCCACAAGTTGTGGGGCACTAGGGTTATTAGACACTCCTAGAGATGTTGGCTCTAGTAAGTAATTGTTAAGTGAGGTCGACATGTTGGATTGGGTTTCAAGTGAACGAAAGAATATAAATAGATAGCGAGCCTCTCTATTTATCACACACACACACTCACTCATTGGGGCGCATGAGTGAGAGAGAATTTGTTGGGATCAGAGAGAGAGACTACTGCTGTCGTGAGATCATCTTTATGTTTTTGGGTTTTACTTTCGGTGTTGATTCTATCTTTGAGGAAGGTGTGGGTTTTTATCCTTAAAGTTTCCGCAAGGAAAATTCTTTATGTCTCTTGTCTCTTGTGTTTATTGTTGTGCATGTTATTCTCTTAGTTAAAGATCCTAATATCATAATGCTAATTTGAATGATAAAAATCTAACAATAAATTCATTTAATAAGATTCCATTTTTCTTAACTGTACGGCGACCTACTGATATGGGTAGGAACTATAGGTCACGAATTCTTTGCAACGACAGTGGCACGGCAACAACCCCAGAAGACCTACAAGTTTAATGGGAACCACCCCCAGAGTCTATGCAAGTATCAAAACAAGTAATGGTTCTATTATTGTATTAGCAATAGTTAGGCTTTGCGGTAGAAAAATAGTCATTGTTTTAAATACAACTAACTACTCATTGCAACGGGACTCAAAGTTAACACCTGGCGGGACTAAATAAAACCAAAATTTTGCTACTAATTTGTAAGATTGAATTACAAATGGCTAGTGGGAGTTAGGCTGAGATAAATCTAATTAATCTTTTTATACCATAGTTGTTTTTATAAGAACTAAAGCTACTAGAGATTGAACTATGTATGGATTCAATTCAAGGGAAAATTGCATCTAAATTCCAATATAATATGTTTAACAAACTTCTTTCCAGTATCAAGTATCATTCCCATAGCAATAAGCCTTACATGATACCTTAAGCCCTAGTAAATGGCATCCTTAAGAGATTGTTGCCGTAAGCTCCATTGTTCAAACATATGCAAGTAGAACGTATATATGCCACTATAATGAGATTATTTGATGTAGATATTTATTGTTAAGCAAGGTGTTCAAAGCCATTCGCTGAAAAGCAATAAGTCATTTAGTCCAAGCATGAAGTTGGACTGCCCTGCTTTATTGAATAATAAAGAGTTCATATTAATAAATCACATTACCATTAGTATTAGTGCATTTCAATTTAGTGCATTAGAAAATGGTTATATCTTTAGATTTCAATCTTAATTAGGAATAATAGGTCAATATATGAAAATGGCCTATTTAAGCAATCAGAAAATCCATTTATGTGTCCAAATGTTGCGGGTCATATAAAAACCATAAAAATGAAGGGTTGTTACCATCACATGCCCCAATTTTGCAGAAAAAACAATTTCATATTATTGGTTATTATTTGAGGACAATTTGTTAAATTTTATGCTAAGTTGTAATTGATGACTCAGCAGAGTCAAGGATATTTAATGTAATTCTGAATATTTTAATTATAAATAAATAAAGAAGGAGACAACAGCTTAGGAGAGTTGTTAAAAGAGTGTTTACTGGTCAAATTGGTGGAGGAGACTAGGTGAAGAGAAAACTAACATGTAGCAGCATCCTCAAACCACTTCCAAATGTTGCAGGTGGCAACCTCCCTACATTTGGGGTCATGATTCCCCAAGAAAGTGGAATAAGAGCAGGTGGCTCAATTAATGAAAACTGACCCAAAAGACCTAGGAAATATTTATAAAACTTTCCATTGAAGAGAGCCAGGGCTGCTCATTCTAGAGAAGTGATCATTCAGGTTGAATGAATGTACTTCAGAGAAATTCAATGGAAGCGAGACTGGAAACTGTTTGAGGGGTTAACTGTTAATTGATCTAGTGCAACTTTGAAGCTAAAAGATATTACTGTTGAGTGCAGAGTATTACTGAGATATTGGGACTACGTCTATTCTTTGCATTCTCCACCAATTCTCAGCCAAGAAGACCAGTAAAACTTCCATAGCTAGTAAGTTAAAAATAAAAATCAAAACATATATTCTATTGAGAATCTTTACTATCAGATCATGACTACAAATTAGAATCATGAGAACCAAGTCTTTGCCGACATTTAAAGGGATACAGCCGAGGGATATTAGGAGATGCAAATTACTTACTTAATTGCCATCATAATATTAATTGCCATCAATGATGGCTTGTGATCTAAATCATTGTTGACAGATTTACTTTTCTCAAGGGCACTAGGTAGAAAATGTTTTTTTAACTAGGGTTAGTGGAAATTTGTAATATTAATTGTTATGCTTGCCAGCTGGTGCTATTTGAATCATGAATGACACATTTATGATAAAGAAGATATTGTTTACAAGGAGCCAAAACCAAAAAATGTTGGGGATGACGGGTCTTAGGTCACAGGAACCAAGAGCAATGTCATATCCCCAAACCAATAGTAATCTAAAAAAAATAAACAATAAATAATAATAATAATAATTAAACGTTTTAAATATTACCAAACCTTAGTTTAAATTCCATTACATTTAATAAAAACTATTACAAATTTTAGAAAATTGAAATTTTGTACCCATATCCAAATGAATTAATAATCATGAATGATTAATATATATCACCTGCAATGACATAATAACTTTTAAAATGAAATTGTTCATTATGATTATATATACTTTTTAAAATGAAATTGTTCATTATGATTGCATATAACTTTTAAATAAAATTGTTCATTATCATTGTATACAACTTTTGAAATGAGATTGTTCATTATTATTAACCTAAGTATTTTTTTGATAAGTATAAAAGATAAAATTTAATTAAAAAAAGAAAGCTAATAGACACGATTCTTGTATGATTAGTGACTTACAGGTAAATCTATAGTTGGGAGCAATGTAGGAATTTGAAACTGAAACAGCTAGTTAAGTTTGACTGTTTTGACAATTTTTAAACAAAATTATGACGTCTTTTGAAGAAAAAAATTGAACCTTATATCACCTCATAACAATCAATTTTCCCGTCAAATTTCTGCTCTGGGAGTAGTTGACATCTTAAAAAAAACCTGCTTTGTGGGTGAATCGCAGTAAAAAACAGAAACTGAAACCTTTCATACGATACTTGAAGAAAGAGGAACGGTGCAAAGCAATGGCCGGTTTTGAAATTTTAATTCCGCTAATCACTATAAAACTAAAAAGGATTACTAAACCCAAAACTGTCACAGTGAGAAACAGGAAATTTTGAAAATTTTATTCATAAATTTGATCCAGTTTCTTTCTACCAAACTAACAATTATTTTCTTTCTACCAATAAACATTTGTATCCAGTTTCTTTCTAACAAACAACATTTGTGTAGAAATACTTCAGTGCGCAGAGAAAATAAGGCATTGACTACACTTCAGTCCAAATGAAGATAAGTATCGGACCCAAATCAATGGCCAGAGGGGCTATGGATCTTTACAGTCAGATCCATTTCACATTACGGGTGGGACCGGGTGTGGTTGTTGAGCGTGACTGACGGGTAGTTGTTGAGATTGACAAAAGTTTATTGGAAGACCTGGGTCATTTCAAATTAAGTACGCATTTCTCTGATTGGGTTTGGTTTCAATAAAAGGAGCGTGTAATGACAGGTAGATAGTAGACATATGACGAGAAAATGTTGAGGTTCTTGACTTTACTATGTCTAAGTCAAAGGTTATAGGCGTGACCCAAATACATTTGAAATCAAATTTAGTATGAAGAAGAATACAAAGTTGAGGATGGTGTGAAGGAGAGAAGAAGAGGAGACTAGTGTGAAGAATAGAGGGATCTCTTTGTGGACAATCCATGAAATGTGGGTTTGTGTAATCCTTTGAATGTAAAACCAACCTTTTTGAGAGTATGACAAAGACAAGGAGTTATTGTCAATTTTTTCCAATCATGGAGTCTAAAATGTAATTTATGAGTGGTTAAGAGAAGTAAAATTGAAATTTTAAGAGTTTTTTTTATATTTTTGATGTTTGAAACATGGATAGTTTGGATAAGGTATTCTAGAATTTTATAAGAATAACCATACATATGGAGAAGGAACTTGAGTTATTTTAATGTGTAATTTTGAGTAGTTTGCTTGTGGTTATATTGTGACTATGTACTAGGAGTTGCAGGCTTGTGGTGTTTGAATGTTAACTCATGCAAGGTTGCATCAAAGAGGAAGGAAGTGGTTGGATGTAAACATATAGATGGGATATTCTCTATTGAAGTCTAGACTCTTCGAGGTTGGAGTGCAACAATGGATGCCTCTTTTTTCTCAAATGACTCTTTCACAACCTCCATCCATTTAAATGTTGCATATGTCTTAATCATCTTTTGTATAAGTGTTTAATGATTTCAATGATGTTAGAGACTAATCACCTTATGAAATTAATATTCCCCCAAAAATGATTACATTGATATCTTGTTGTGTGGTGGTGAAACTACATTATATATTTTGTTCTTTATAGATCTATTAAAATCTCATCTTTTGATGAAATTCTTTTATCACAATGGACAATGAGATCCCATATATTCTTCATCTTTCAAATATTTTCTTCAAATGTTAAAGATGATCACAAGGCATCTTTGATCAAATGGTGATATCATCCATGTATGCAACCATACTTGGATTAATAAGGCCTTTGAAATCTATATCAATTGCATGTTAGAAATTTGCATTACAATTCAATGTTCATTGATTCAAGTGGCATTCTCTTGAAAGTGTATGTTCCCCATTTTGTCTTTTACTTTATCCTCATCCAAAACAAGAACCTAATTATATCATGAAAGCCTATCCAACACTAAAATCATCTCAAAACCCATCATAAGCTAAAAAAATGTGTTTGACATGTGTAGAAATACTCTATATCTTAACAAAATCTACTCCGCATGTAGAATAGGATATTTATCTTTCTCTAATTCACGATTAAAATCCACACACAATGTAATTTCACCACTCTTCTTCCTTGTAGGAACAAGGTTCTTAATCCATGATGAGTTTCCCAATGAAAATATAAGATTTGCAACAAGTATACTTTCCAATTCTTTTTGTTTCAATAGCTCCATTAGTGGTTGAATCTTTTACAAATTCTAACCAAGGGCATTGTCTTTGATTTAAGGGGTATCAAATGTTGAATAATCACTACATCATACACCTTAAATTGCACATAAATATATCTTTGAACTTACTTAATAACTTGGTATATAAGTATTATTTCATATTTTAAACACCAAGAACCTTGGTTAATAGTATTAGGATATATTGAGTTCCAAGATTTATATCTTCAAACTCTATTAGCAAGCTGTAGATATTTGTAGACTTATTGTATATGCCTTGATATTTGTAGACTTGTTGAATTGATCTTATAGGTTAATCATTTTCTCAAGTGTCATTAACAATGTTTATCTTCTTCATGTCATTAACAATGTTTACTTCATTTTTTTATTTCAACAAAGTGCTGTGGTTGAAGGTGTTAGAAGGAGAAATAGTAGTTGTTTTGGTTACTATTGGAGAAAAACGATTAGTAGATCCATAAAAAATTGGGTTTATATTTTACTTTATATCTCTTGACCACTAGAATACAACTCATCAAAAGAAATCATGAATTAGTGAAACTTACTCTTCATTTAGTTATTTAAGAGTTAATCTAATAGTTATCCAATGTAATCATGGTTAAAGTTGAAGTTAAGCTATTAGTTGTAAAATCATTGGAGTTAAACTAATAATTATATCTAATAGTTAAGCTATTAGTTGTAAAATCATTGGAGTTAAACTAATAATTATATCTAATAGTTAAGCTAATAATTATCCAATATAACAATGGTTAGAGTTGAAGTTAAGGTTAATAGTTGTAAAATTATTGGACCTATTTAGCTAATATGTGTATCTAATATTTAATTTTAAAAGTTAGTATATATTAAACTTCAAGTAAAAGTCATGATTGAAGTTGAAATTAAGCTAATAGTTGTATCATCAATGGAGTTAAGCTTATAGCTATGTATCTAGTAGTCCAATAGTTGAAGTTGAAGTTTAATTTTTCCAAATATCAAGAATTGTACTTATAAGCTATTTTTTCATTTTTTGAAATTGTTAATTATGAATTTTGGATTACACCCACATAATCAATTTAGAGTGTCTCATTCTCTTCCATAAATGAAAAAACATAGATGATAATTCACTCTAAAATATATACTCCTATCAACTTAACTACTCAAAATTAAAAAATATATCACAAATCCAAAACTCCAATAACAAAATAAAAGAAATATATTCTAAGAGATTTACAAATTAATTCCTCAATCAAATACAACAACTCATATATATCATAAACCCAAAGCTACATTACAAAAGTCAAGGTGAAACAACCAATAATTAAGTGTACCTAGATGACACTAGTTAAAAGTAAAACTAAGATTTGCAAAACAAAACAATTACATGTTTAATTGCCAAGTGACAATTACATGTTTAATTACTAAGTGAGATCAACTTTAGACCAAGTTGGTATCTTTGTTTGCGAAATTTTCTGGAATTTTAAGATAAGAATTTTTTGCTGAAATTGTGATTTTGGTTGCAAAAATAGATTCAGCACCTTCACGAACCCTTAAGTGCCCTTAAAGCACCTAGAACAAACTGAAACTACAATTGAGATGTGTAGCTAGGGTTCGAGCACGATGATGGAAATGGGAGTTGTGTAAGTGGTCATTAAGTTACCTCGTGGCAAAGCTTGACTATGGGAAGATGACTATTGCATCGTGTTTGATTCAATAGATCGCAGCATAGACGTTATGCAGATATGAAGGGTAATAAAAGAAGATCCACCAGGCTCAAGGGTTGAAGGGGTGCCATGGATCTTATTAGAGGAAATTTGGGGTCTAAAATGGGCCTTATAAAAAACTCTACCATGGATGAGCTAGATTGAGTTGAATTTTTAAACCAATAGAATTTCAATATCTTTGGTCAACCATTATTGTAACATCCCTCTTACACACCCTTAATATACTTGTAATTTCGAATATGTACTATACTTGTTTGCTGGTGAGGAGCTCAAGGCCAAGGCCCCACCAGTAACATTATTTTTATGTTAGAAAATTTGATTCCCCATAAGCTGAGGACTTGGGAGACTTAGGACATTGACGACAGACCACCAAACAAAATAAGGGAATAAGAGTAAAAGACCTCGGGAAAATGCAGGGAGGGCAACCTGAAAATCACCTAGGCATTCATGACATGCCAATCGAAAGACTTATTTCTAAAATCCTCACTCACAAGCTTTAAAAGTAGATAGTGAGTATATTTACACTCTGTTGTTGGCCTTTGAATGTTCCAAGATAACTCCTTACTAGAGTAATGGAGAGAGAGTTCGGCCATTTAAACTTACCCTGTAGGATAATAGGGTAAGTAGGTTCGTCATCAATCATAAAAAAAAAAGAGAAGAAGGAAAGGTTAAGATAGAGGAAAAAACTCTACCTTTGGGGTATAAGTAAACATATATATATAATATATATATATATATTCATAGGCTAGTAAAATCCTTTCTTGAAAGATTAAATTAAAAATCTTATTAAGAATAATTTTACTCTACACCTTTAATAAGTGATAATCGTTGGAGGATTTAAATGATTATTGGAAACCTAATCATTAATTAAGTAACGAGTGAATATCGAAAGGATAAATAAATCCTTGCTCATCTAATTTTGGGAAAAAGTAGACATTACTAAAAGTTTTATGATTTTTCCATTAAATAGTGAGCGGAAGAATAGGGGGGTTACTGTTTTGTGCAGACCACATAAATCCATTTAATTAGAGTATGTGTGAGGAAAATATCTTACTTTAAAGCAACTATTATTTTGGGCAGAAGACCTACCGCTAGTTAATTCCCTTCCGGCATAATTTAAGGTTGACCTATCGCCGCGACTAGTGGCAGCACAGGCTCGCTAAGGGAGGAAACATCTCGCCTTTCTGGAAAGGAAAAAATGGGGATCCTGGCAATATAAGGGGCAAGGGTTGTAAAAAAAAAGGGGGAGGATACGTCGGCGAGTTCACCAAAGTTGGAGGAAAAAGAGATGAGCACAAAAGGGGAGGGACTAACCTACCCAGGAATGCGTTGCTCGCTCCTATCGCTATTTTTCTGTGTGAAATGAATTGTGGTGAATGGAATCTTGGCTTCATCCTTGCCTTCGATTTGAGAAATCAACGAACCAAAGATGATAACAAGCACGTTGGCACTACGCTGGGACTCGATCTTGGAGAACCGTGGAACGAGAGCCAAAGTCCATTCTAGCAGGCGTTCGTCTAAGGCGCTGGTCGATACAGTGAATGCGATTTGCTATAATACATGGGTATGTACTTATCCATTTCCTGAGTCTAGCATTTTTGGGGTCGCCTCGGAGGTGCGATTTGACTAAAACCCTGGTAGAATAGTCCTTACTACTGATTTGTTGCACATTCAAGGTTTAATATTTAAATGGTTGCAATTTAATCATAGCTAAGATGTTATTCGCTGAGATGTGGTGTTAAAATCCGCTGCATATTTTCTGATAAGTAGAATTACCAAAAATTACCATTTTACTCCCTTTAAATTGATAGTTGGTTGACGGTACTGGAGATGTATGAGACCTAGTACTACACCATGATGTATCTCTTTACATTGAGCTATTTTGACTGAGCCCAGCATCCACTTCAAAAGAAAATGTTGTTTTCTAGTTGCCTTGGAAAACCCATATGATTTGAGTGAGATGAGTCACCCTAGAACTCTCCCTTACAGGCTGCGATTTTGTATTTCTAGACTGAGTTCGCATTCATGATTTTGAACATAAAACCAGGCTACGATTTGTCTTAATAGATTGGGCGCGCCTTTATGATGGAAGGACATAAACCCAGGCTGCATTTTGTCTTAACAAACTATGTTTCCCTTCATTTTTTTACAGGTTGCGATTTAAGACTGCGTTTTTCCTTCATGGTTTGGGCATATACATGTAAACTGTAAACTGTAAACTTGTCATCCAGTTCTTTGTTATTTATTGCATGTGCATATAGGCCTGTACTCTGCCAACATACTCGATTTAAAATGCCCAAAGCTAAGTTGAAAGGTTATGACACCTTTTAGCAGCCACGAAGTTCTGGCTGAAAGGGCGTTTTTTGAAGGGCATGGTTTTGGGTCGTAGTTCTGATTTTGTCATAAGAAGTATAGAACGAGTTCAATGGATCCAAGGTCGTCGATCCCACATCTTATTTCTTTCTGTTCTTGCTCAGCAATTCATGTTCCCCAGAGCGATTGGTTTGACTTACTTAATCCCCCGCGGGTCATTGCCTTAATGCTTTATGGTATTGCCACCATGAATGATATTGCCATTGATACTCTAGCTGGAATGACGTGATACCTCGTTCACCATTTGATACCATTATGTCTACCTTTTATATAATAATAAAATAGGGAAAATAATCAAGATGGCATTGAGATTCCTTTCGATTGGGGACTTAGTAAGATGGCTACCTTTCGGGAGGTCCAATGGCCGATGCTGACTTACTGAGTATGTGGTATTTTCAGGAGGCATAAAATTATGACATAATTTAATTACCTCAGTCTTGTAACCTTATGTTTTTTATTGTATTTTTCTGGATAGTAAACTATATAGAGAGAGAGCATGGGGCTCCTCTTTTCTTCCTTGTAAAAGAAGAATAAGTTGCAGATGAAATGCTGCACCTATGTGAACTTCCAAGAATTGGTAAAATAATAGAATATTAACACCTTTGGTGGACGTAACCCCTGGAGGGGGTGAACCACGTATATCCTATGTCCATGTTTTACTTTTGATTTCTGTATGTCATGTGATTGTTTATGCATAAGATGATAAATGGTATAATACTTTTTTTATGTCTATCACGTGAATGCTTATGCATAAGAGAATAGATGGTATGATTATGTGTCGAATGGTTCATTTAAATAATTATGATATGTTAAATGGTTGAATTACGTGTTATTGAATTTAAGTCTCTGCCTCATGTATCAAGCATTATAAAGAATATTAACTTTAAAGGGACTGTTAAAAGTACAATGTATGGTTTTGGTTTTATATAATTGTGTATGCTATGAATATTTGAGAGGGTTATAGGGATTTTTCAGTAAGTAAAATCTGAATACTAGAAGAGCATAACATGTGTGTTTAGTTTATGTTCTCTTTAGAAATCCTAGTATCGATAAAGGTAAGCCATGTCGTAGAACACAAGGTGAGGCCTTTCATTGGAAGGGCGTAGTCAAAAGGTTCCTTCCTAACACGTTTAGTATTATATCAATCTTAGCCTTAGGAAGTATTTCATTGAATGACCCTTATGCTGTTGATTCATGATATTTAGATGATCGACTTACCTTATGTTTTACCATTCACAAATGGTTGTCCAAAGGCAAAAAGAATATTGTTTTGTCCTAACTCAAAGATGCATGTGAGTATTATTCTTTTAGGAAGAAATATTTTTATGTGAAATCTAGAAAACGAAATACATAGGTATGTCTTTTTGGGTGAATGATTGAGCTTTACCACTCATAAACCTTGAATCAATTGTGCATAATCTCCCAGAAAGAAGTTCTTTTTTTTGTTAGGTATTTGAGGTACATTACAATTATGGTTGAGTTGGACACATAATGCTTACGTGTCATATTTTTATATGACAATAGCTAACTCCATATCAACCTCACCTTGGTTAAGTTCTTGAAAAGATCACCTCGAAATAAGATAAATAATCTTTAACTAAAAAATATAGAATATTTTATTTGATTAGTACTTCCAACTCCTCTAAAACATAACCTTCGCATTAATTAAAATTGTAGTGGAAGCATTTTGAAATACTAAAAACATTTATTAATCAATTTAAAAAAAACAACTAAATAATATTTAATTTTAAATAGATTTATCTTGAAATACTAAATAAAAGATATTTAGTATTTTTAATATTATTAGATAATATTTAAAAAATAAATACATTTAATTATTACATCCAAAAATAAATAAAACATTTAAATACTAACAAAATAAAAAAAATAAAAACTATTTTAATGTTACTAAAATTATAATAAATTTTGATTTTACTTTTTTTCTCTCTTACTTACCTACCCATTAAACCACAATTTTTTTTATATTAATATAAAAGATAATATGAATATACATAGTTTATTGTTTTTTATTTTATGTGTTTTAATATTTTTTATATGAATTAATATAAAATTTATATTAAAAAATAATAGTGATTTTTTAAATTTTTTTATTACTATTATAATTATATTTTTCATTATAAATGAATATATTTGAGTTTTACATTTATTAAATATATAAAAAGTAGTGGTCTATTCATTTAAAAAAAAATAATATAAAATTCAAAAGTTTCCTATCATTTATTATGTGTGCACAAGAATCTAAATTTTTCATTAATATTTTTAATCAATGTCTCTTAACTCTACATTAACTCAATATAGTTGTGAACTACCATTAATGAGAGGATTTAGGTTGACTTTCATTGGATTTTCATTAGATTTAATCTGACATGGCATATTTGTAGAGTGATGTGGCTTTTTTTATTATTTTCCTTAGGAGGCCCATTTTAGACCCCAAATTTCCTCTAATAAGAAAGAGATAGCAAGTCAATTGGATATTTTAGAACCACATCCACCCATCCATTAAAGTTGAGGTTGAAGATGAAGAGAAGAAGGTTTACTTGGAGCAGGAATATTTCTCTAAAATTCAGTGGGGAGAGGAATTTTAGGGTTTGGTTAAGTGCCTAGGTAATACTCAAGGTTGAATGGTGTTTTTCCACCAGCCACGACAAATTTATTAGTCTTTCAAGGTGATCGTGACCCAAGTATTAATGGAGAGGAAGGACAACTAACTGATATCCTATAGTAGTTGGAATTTGTAAAAGTAGAACTGGATCCCCTTAGGTGGGTTTATCTCTAACTTCACGTCATGAAAAGGAATCAAAACATCCTCACTTGTCACATGGGTGTGGAGTTCTAGGTGAGGTGGATGAAGGGTAGAGGTGTTGGATCATTAATGCATATTATTGAGATAGATGCACACATAGACGAGGATGCTCAAAAGCAGATGTAAACCTAGGTTTCAGCCAACCTACCTCTTTAAACAATGAATTTCTTGTTCTATTGCAAGATTTCTGTGGTTATTAGTTTCAATTGATTTCGAAGAATCCATAGTTCCAATGTCACGTTGTCGACGTTTCGAATCCATATTGGGATCCATCATCACGACGAGTTTGTCAATTTGTGGACAGTATCTAATCTTCGTTATTAATAATGGAGATGTAAAGATAAGTTAATAATGTGAGCTATGTGGAAGAATTTTTAGGGTTTCGGTGAAGAAGATAGGGTTTTGGTTATAAAATAATTAGTTTTAATTTTAATTATAGTGTATGCGTAATAGTATATTATTACTAATGTTTAATTAAATCATTTTAGTTTGATGTTTTTGTTTACAAGTTAGATGGATAGTCTTAACGAAGTTTCTATGCTTATGTTTATTAGTAAATCGTGTACTTTTTTGTTAGTCCTTTTTGTTGCACTGAAGAGGCACATTCTACAACTCAGTAGGGGGGATGTGTAAGTCCTTCCGTGCTCATCCTAGAGCTGACATGTATCCTTTATAAAAAATAATTTAAAATGTTATAAAAAATAACATGTCGGCTCAATTTAGATTTAAAATATATTTTAGAACCACATATAATATATAAGACTACAAATTAAAACCATACACATTCCGTTCACATTTCCTCAAAATTTCTACTCTAAAAAAGGGGTTTGCACTTAGAGAAATTTGATCCCTTTCGGCGCTTGGTATATCCTTTTTAAGATGGATCTTTGCTGGTTTATAGCCAAGTCATAGATAAACACTACTCTTTGTACCTTTCAAGACTAACAACGTCATCATTGCTTGTTATTGGGGTTGAGAGAAAAGGCATATGGAAATAGTATATGGAAAGAAAACAATTGATGGTTAAAATTCATCGTGCACAAGATATGAAACTCATTGATCAAAGATACATTTCACGTGTGAAATATGTAACTCTAAATTTAAATATGTATTTCGCCTAGAATTTCGGGTATTGATGCCATTTAAAAGATCTAGGGGTTCCAGCACCACGAAAGAATTAGGGGGGATTTTTTCCTAAACCTTAGTTAGGATTTTTTCCTAAAGAGAGGAGTCACCATCAAGTGACAGTGCTTGACTCAAGACTTGCACCCAAGGACACATCTAGAAGCTTGAATATTTGTGTTTAGCTTAACCCCCAAGTGTGTGAAAGGAGGCAACACGCTATTTAAAAAGCTTGTTGGTAGCCTTATTTGTTTAACTACGACAAGACCACACATCATGTATAGAGTAAGTCTCATCTCAAGATTCATGGAATCACAAAAAGACTCTCAATGACAAGTAGGTAAGATAATTTTGAGGTATCTAAGTGTCAAAAAGAATATTGACATTATGTATTCAACCTCAAAAATTTTCAAACCCATTGGATACATTGACAGTGACAATGGTTTCAACACAAATGACATGAAACTAATATCTAGGTACATATTTCATTTTTGTACAGTTGTTGTATCGTGGGCTTCGAAGAAACATCTCATTGTAAATATGTCTTCAACAAAAGCAGAATATGTCGCAATTATGAGCACTACATGTCAATCCACTTGGATTCTGCGAAAACAATTAAGCCATTGCATTATCAAAGAATCATGTGTTCCGCAAGAGACCCAAGCACATCAGCACAAGGTATTATTTCATAAGAGAATTGGTGAGTGACAAAAAGATTTGTTTAGAATTTTGCAGGTATAAAGATCATCTTGTAGACATCTCTACAAAGCCATTGGCAAGGGATAAGTTCCAATATCTGCAAAGTTATTTATGAATGACAAGTTCTGCTCAATGAATTTTGTTAGCTCTGAAATTTTTTGTAAAATTTTGTTTAAATATCCTCATCTACTCATAATCAAGGAGGAGTGTTGAAAATATTAATTACTAGTTGATCTACATATCATCTCAACCTTATAAGTTTTTTTATAAAATTTTGATCTACATATCATTTCATAATTAACGGGGACTGTTGGAAATATATTAATTACCCGGTTAAAAGTTGGTGGGACAAATCCTCTAAAATTGTGTCTAGGTTAAAAGTTTGTAGAAAGTGCGTGGGCCAAAAGTAAAGCCTCTCGAGCACAAATCTGTCTCACTAAATCGCCATCGCAGTAAATATCTACGCATCAGTGGTACTCTCAAGGTGAATTACAGTGGTCTCATTTGGCTGCAAGGAATCAGTATGAAGTCACAAAGTGGCGTCGTGTACATTTCCCAAGCAATCACATTCGGTATCACCACAGCAAATCTGATTGATGACAGTTAAGAGAAAAAATTCCAACGCTCTTATTATATAGTTCAAATAAGTTAAAAGACATGTTTAAATAATGAAATTTAAATAACAAACAAATTTTAAAAGATGATTTGAACATGATTATGACCATTTTTAATTCATACTTTCTTGTACCTTTGGTAATTATATAAAAAATAAAAAAAATATAATATTTTATTCTGCACCAAACAAAACAAAGATTACATTAAAAAAAATCAAATAAACATTATTAGTGGTAAATTAAAACCACTACCCCAAAAACATCAAATTCAAATCCAAAGCACAGCCATGGATCCATTCCATATTCTTCTAACCTGGTAGCTAAATCCAAAGCTCAAACATGGAACCATTCCATATTCTTCTAACCTTGTACCTATTTCACTATAGTCGAGTTTGTTTTCTACCTGTTTTTTTTAACAATATTTTCACTTTCAATAATGGTATCATCCAAATTAGATCTTCTGAGCTTTTGACACCTTCAAACACCTTTCTCAACAATGATGATGACATAGAAGGTTAAGCATAAAAAAGTGACATCATTTCCCACCATTAAGACAATTCATTTAATTACATACATAGTGTTCTATTAGGGTTTAGGGTGTTTTTGAGGCAGATAAAGTAGCTTCGACAGGATGCTCTGAGGTAGATAAAGTAGCTTCGACAGGATGCTCTGAGTTAGATAAACTAGTAGTACTCCGTTGTGTTGAAGGACTGCTTCGTTGGGCGCGAGAACGCCGTCTTGATATTCTCTTCGTTGCACTGTTCGATCTGCTTCTGCTGCTGCTGCGACTCATATCACGTCCACGATGTCGGAAGCTTCGGCGGGCGCTTCGTCTTAGGCTTCGGCTTCGACGACGGTAATCTCTATCTCTCTCTTGATGGAGTTCATGGCGTTCATGGTTGTCGCGGCCATTACCTAGCCTACCATCAGCCCTACCTCTGTAACTGCTTAGTCGAGGGGGACTACGGCTCCGATCTCTATACCTGTTTCGTCGAACAGGGCTTCGTCTCCTGGATCTGGCGTCGGCACCAATTCTCCCTCGCTGTATTCTTTCTGCATTCGGACCATACTTCGCGTACTGGACCTTGATATATC
>LPNX011206566.1:118317-138843 GCA_001517045.1 Pseudotsuga menziesii | reverse complement strand
TATATATATATATATATATATATATATATATATATATTTTGTTTTCGGTAATAAAATTACAGTTTTTTTCTGTGTTTACTTATATTTTGGAAATTTCTATCTTTTTTAGGCCAGTTCTATAGGCATTACAGCTTTGGGCTATTCACTGAAATTTGGTTGCATGAGTAGAATTGTATGACATTGTTCCATAATTGGAATTTCATTTTCATTAGATAAAGAAACTTACATAAATACAACAATACATAGCATCAAAATTCTCATAAAGAACTTGAAAGTTCTCAATCCATCCTCCCCATAATATCCCTATAATATCAACAGTTCCAAGCAAACAGCTAGGATCTACCTATGTCACCAAATCTACTGACATCTCAAATCCACTAATCACTATCACTCTTTTAATTTCTTACAAATTCAAATATATATGCCTACAGTACACAAGTTAAGTTTTCAATTTTGATATTGTTAACTTTCTGGCATGTTATGTACACTTATTGAAAAGTTAAATTCAAAATTACCATTCACATTAAATGCATCAAAAACATATACATTGCTGAGAAATACACACACACACACATATATAAATTTATGTATTAAAACTTGAAATGTATTTACATACACAGCATATATAAATAATGTTATTCCATAGTTCTAGGCTGCTTGGGAGGTTTAGGCTACAAGTACTCCTTTTCTAGATAAGATGAATTTGTACATTCTAGTCTCTTGGCTTGTCTAGAAGCTTCTGGTTCTTCAGAAGCTGCAGCAGGTGCATGTTCTGATTTTCATTCTCATACTTTCACTTTTGTTGCACATTTATGCAAACTTCCTCTCAATCTATCTATATCTTGGATGTACTTCTTCATCAATTCCACATTCTTCTTATTTTTCTCTTCGTGTTCCTTTTCCTTTTGCTGAAGACGATCATTTGCACGTTTCAACTCAGACTGAACTTGGGTCAATTTTTTCCTGAGCTGCTCTGTCTCTGTCTCTAACTCTTTTGCCCTCAATTCTATATTATCTGGAGTATACACAATTGATACTCGTTGAAGCATGTTGTTCTTATGTAGAGTGGCAATTTGGGATTTCAGATCTTCTTTCTCAAACTTACATCCCAAATTTTGTGACTCTCTATCCTCCATTATTTTTAATCTGAGCTCTTTAATCTCATCATCCCTCTCAGCTAGCTTGTTTGTCAATGTTTCTTTTATGGTTGACCATGCAGAGAGATCAGCTCTAGCATCATTGCTGCACTAGCATCCATCAAGGACTTCTCTCGAATTCTTAAGAAGGCATGATAGATTTGTAACCCCTTTTTGACTTCTGCATGAGCTTGTATTGCATTAAAATCTACGTCCATTGCCTTCTCTCTATTTTTCAGGGAACTCTCATACCTTATTAAATCATGTTGGTGTGTTGACATACAATAAATTTCACCAAAAATCAGATGCCTACTCTATCCCTTACCAATTTCATATTCTTTTAACTTTTCAACTCCTCTAGTCTATAGTTCTGCAATAATCTTTCCAAGTTCAACTATTTTTCCTTTCAACTCTTCATCTTTCTTAGCAATTATGTTTTTCATGTTTTCTTCTTTTTTTCTATATTCATTTATCTCAAGTTCATGTTTATTGTAGTCTTCAGCAAGGCTGTTTTGAAAGTCAACCTTCATTATTTCAATTATTCTATTTAACTTATTGACTTCAGCGGTAAGTATTTCTTCCTGGCCAATAACAGTCCTTAGAGGGCGGATTTCCAAAACCTCATGTCGATGTTTTAGCTCATCTTCCAGTCTCTTTATGGTTTCTTCATCTTTCTTCTAAACAACCATATATTCTTCTCTGCATTGCTCATTTTCCTTTCTAAATTCATCCTAAATTTTCTCTAGTTCCTTATTCAAAGATTGAAGAACATATTCCTTGCTTGATATTATCCTTCTCAATCTGTCCATAGTCTTCACAAGGGATCCTTGTAATCTTGCAATTTCTTGTAAACAGGGAAAAATTTTAGGAGGCTTCAAAAAATGGAATTTGGCAACCATTTTTTTTGGAAAAAAGCATTGAAAAATGCATCCTACCTTAAAGAGGTCCAGCATTTGCAAATTTTAATAGAATATTCCATAGTATCCACGTGTTCTATTTCTAACCTTGCAATTACCTGTAAATAGTGAAAATTTTAACAAGGCTTCAAAAAAAGGAATTTGGCAACTGTTTCTTTTTTAAAAATAGGATTGAAAAATATCGCCTATCTTTAAGAGGTCCTGAATTTGCATTTGCTTAATCCTACAGAGTTCTATGCTCTGTACTACGATAAGATACAATAGGAAAAGTGTTTTCTATCAAATTCAGCTTCTTCTTTGAAATGCAACATTTTAGCGAACAGTAGCTTAAAAACAGTTTTACCATCAAAAAAAAATTGGAGAGGAAGTTTTCTCAACTCCCAACTGTGGAGGTGTATATATAACAAGTGGTATTTATGCACGAGCATAAATATCATTATCACTATGCTCCTCCTGTTCATTAAACTCAACATCATGCATCTCGTTTACATTTATTTCTCTGCCTTCATGTAATCCGACCAGAATTGAGACAGCATCAAATTCTTCAGGGTCACTTCCCATACCTTCCATACAGTACTCAAAAGGCTCTTCAGGGACTTGCACATTGTCCTATGGATATTGTTGAGGTACTTCCTGGTTAATTTTGTCCATTTTCGGCTTCTTAATGTATGTATTTTTAAATCTTCTTCCTTTTGCAGTGTTGGATCGATATAAATCAATAATTTTTTGTAGTGTGCCAGGGTAACTGAACTTCACTCTCTTCATTTTGCTCTCCTGCAGTGCAAAATGCATTTTTTTTGCAAATAGATGAGGGACATCTATGTCCAGGTCTTCAACCCAATGAATCACCAACTTCATACAATCACCTGAAATATCTTGCTTGTGGTGATTCATAATTGTCCTAAGTACAATTTGAATTAAAGTTTTGTACATTTCTGGTGGAACATCCTACATCTTTAAACCATTCTGGGAAACCTTAACTATTTTTCCACATATTTTGTTTTCCATCTCACCCTTTTCTAATTTGAGGGTTTTCTTGGTGGTCAACATTACTCCCCCCTACATGGAATTTTTGTTGCACCTGACAACAAATCAAGGTCCAAACAATCCCTCCTCCCAAAAATAATCAATTCCTTGGACTCATCATCATAACTAGAAATGGCATTATCTATCTCTTCATTGTTGAAATTGAACTGACTAAAAAGAAAATGATGCACTCCTGCTCTAACCAGGACATTTAGCATACCTTCTAGCCAGTTGGTTCTGTCACTACATGCCTCAGCACTCTCTTTGAATTTTCTGACAGTGAACCTCTCAGCAACTTCAGAACCCCATGTTTCAATTGATGGCATGGAAGATGAGGTTGTTGTTTCCATTTTGCAAGATGATGGCACGCTTAGAAAGGAAGAAGGGGATGCACATGAATTTGGAAAAAACCTCTTATTATAGCCTTCTTGATATGGTTGGATTCACCATATAACAATCTAGAGATCCACACTCTCAAAATATTTTTATCATCATCCTATGAGCTGTGGGGGGCATTTCCCTAAGGCCAGTTATGCATATTTTACCAATAATTCCATACTAGGACAATTTTGTATATTCTCCTAGGCTCGGTCTAATTTCCCTAAACCACATTTTCCAGGCTACTTGGACCAATATTCGCAAACTTAGCCAATTTCTTGATTTTCACTAATTTGTCGTATTTCTCCAGAACGATGTCATAATGCAACAATGATTTCAACTTCATGCCACATAGTCATCTATGCCATGTCAGTCCATGTGGAAATCATCCTTAGTGTGGGAATCAACCTTAATGTGGGCATCACTTATCCCCTTTAAAACACTTAGCCATTTTTTCTTTGTCTTTAGTATGCAAAAAACATTTTTCTTCTATTTTCGCAGGTTGATATTTCCCTTCTCTGGTCACCATAAGAAAAACCAAGAGCATGGATAGATATCCATTTCAACAATGAACAGGACCATATCATCTTATGAGTTTTATCATCAAATTAACACCCCCTTTCGGTCATTTCGAAGTGGTCTCTCAAACTTTTTGCCAAACACTTGAGCAGTTCTCTTCAAACCCTAGGTCACCAAGGTGATTTCATTTTTCCTTCAAATTTGGCAAGTGATATTCCCAATGGGTATAGTTCAACAAGGTGAGTCCAGAAAAACCACTTTCATCTTCTATAGCTTCTTTCTCTCTCCTCGACGAGCATTTTTCTGGAGCAATGAAAATATGGCTACGAGGCACTTTTGGCAGGTTGATATCTTCTTCCTGAATAACATTTTGGTCAGGATAATTTAATGGTTGGATGCACCATACAAGTTTCTAGAGATCTACACTCTCATAATATTTTTATCATCAACCCATGAGTTGTGGCAGGCATTTCCCTAAGGCATGTTAGGAATATTTTACCAATAATTCATACTTGGACAATTTTTGATCTTCTCCTAGGGTTGGTCTAATTTCCCTAAACCACAGTTTTGGTAGTACCATAAATTCTTCTTCAGTGTCTCTTTGGAAAAATTGAGATCATGTTTGAGTAGAAAAAATAGCAGCTTACAATATCCCCATGTGGTGCGGGAATTTTCTTCAGCAAACCATTTGTGGTGGGCATCCTCTTAAGGCTACTTGGACTAATATTCCCAAACTTAGCCAATTTCCTTATTTTCACTAATTTGTCCTATTTCTCCAGAATGATGTCATAATGCAACAATGATTTCAACTTCATGCCACATAGTCATCTATGCCATTCCATGCCATGCGGGCATCATCCTTAGTGCGGGCATCACTTATCCCCTTTAAAACACTTAGACATTTTTTCTTTGTCTTTAGTATGCAAAATAACATTTTTCTTCTATTTTTGCAGGTTGATATTTTCCTTATCTGGTCACCATAAGAAAAACCAAGAGCATGGATAGATATCCATTTCAACAATGAACAGGACCATATCATCAGATGAATTTTATCATCAAAGGAACAACCCGTTTCAGTCATTTCGAAGTGGTCTCTTAAACTTTTTGTGTAACACTTGAGCAGTTCTCTTCAAACCCTAGGTCACCAAGGTGATTTCTTTTTTCCTTCAAATTTGTCAAGTGATATTCCTAATGGGTATAGTTCAACAAGGTGAGTCCAGAAAAACCACTTTCATTTTCTGTAGCTTCTTTCTCTCTCCTCGACAGGCATTTTTCTGGAGCAGTGAAAATATGGCTGAGAGGCAATTTTGGCAGATTGATATCTTCTTCCTGAAAGACATTTTGTTCATGCTAATTTAATGGTTGGATGCACCATACAAGCTTCTAGAGATCTACACTCTCATAATATTTTTATCATCAACCCATGAGCTATGGCAGGAATTTCAAGGCATGTTAGGCCGATTTTACCAATAATTCATACTTGGACAATTTTGTATCTTCTCCTAGGCTTGGTCTAATTTCCCTAAACCACAATTTTGGTAGGTCCATAAATTCTTCTTCAATGTCTCTTTGGACAAACTGAGACCATGTTTGAGTATGCAAAATAGCAGCTTACAATATCCCCATGTGGTGCGGACATTTTCTTCAACAAACCATTTGTGGCAGGCATCCTCTTAAGGATACTTGGACCAATATTCCCAAACTTAGCCAATTTCCTGATTTTCACTAATTTTCCATATTTCTCCATAACGATGTCATAATGCAACAATGATTTCAACTTCATGCCACATAGTCATCTATGCCATGCGGGCATCATCCTTAGTGTGGGCATCAACCTTAATGCGGACATCACTTATCCCCTCTAAAACACTTAGCCAGTTTTTCTTTGTCTTTAGTATGCAAAATAACATTTTTCTTCTATTTTCATAGGTTGATATTTTCCTTATCTGGTCACCATAAGAAAAACTAAGAGCATGGATACATATCCATTTCAACAATGAACAGGACCATATCATCTAATGAATTTTATCATCAAACAAACACCCCCTTTCGATCATTTCGAAGTGGTCTCTCAAACTTTTTGTCTAACACTTGAGCAGTTCTCTTCAAACCCTAGGTCACCAAGGTGATGTCATTTTTCCTTCAAATTTGACAAGTGATATTCCCAATGGGTATAGTTCAACAAGGTGAGTCCAAAAAAACCACTTTTATCTTCTGTAGCTTCTTTCTCTCTCCTCGGCCAGCATTTTTCTGGAGCAGTGAAAATATGGCTGAGAGGCACTTCTGGCAGATTGATATCTTCTTCCTGAAAGACTTTTTGGTCAGGTTAATTTAATGGTTGGATGCACCATACAAGTTTCTATAGATATACACTCTCATAATATTTTTATCATCAACTCATGAGCTGTGGCGGGCATTTCCCTAAGTCATGTTAGGCATATTTTACCAATAATTCATACTTGGACAATTTTTTATCTTCTCCTAGGCTTGGTCTAATTTCCCTAAACCACAGTTTTTTTAGGTCCATAAATTCTTCTTCAGTGTCTCTTTCGACAAACTGAGACCATGTTTGAGTAGACAAAATAGCAGCCTACAATATCCCCGTGTGGTGTGGGCATTTTATTCAACAAACCATTTGTGGCGGGCATCCTCTTAAGGCTACTTGGACCAATATTCCCACACTTAGCCAATTCCTGGTTTTCACTATTTTTTCATATTTCTCCAGAACGATGTCATAATGCAACAATGATTTCAACTTCATGCCACATAGTCATCTATTACATGCCATCCCATGCGAGCATCATCCTTAGTGTGGGTAACAACCTTAACGCAGGCATCACTTAGCCCCTTTACAACACCTAGCCATTTTTTCTGTCTTTAGTGTGCAAAATAAGATTTTTCTTCTATTTTTCTAGGTTGATATTTTCCTTATCCAATCACCATAAAAAAAACCAAGAGCATGGCTAGATGTCCATTTGAACAATGAACAGGACCATATCATCTGATGATTTTTATCATCAATGGAACACCCCCTTGCGAGCATTTCCAAGTGGTCTCTCAAACACTTTGTCTAACTCTTAACCAGTTCTCTTCAAACCCTAGGTCACCAAGGTGATTTCATGTTTCCTTCAAACTTGGCAAGTGAGATTCCCAATGGGTATAGTTCAACAAGGTGAATCCATAAAAAACAATTTCATCTTCTATAGCTTCTTTCTCTCTCCTCAGCGGGAATTTTTCTGGAGAAGTGCAAATATGGCTGAGAGGCACTTTTGGTAGATTTATATCTTCTTTCTGAAAGACTTTTTGGTCAGGCTAATTATATGGTTGGATGAACCATACAAGTCTCTAGATATCTACACTCTCATAATATTTTTATCATCATCCTATGAGTTTTTTCAGGCATTTCCCTAAGGCCAGTTAGGAATATTTTACCAATAATTCCATACTTGGACAATTTTTGATCTTCTCCTAGGCTTGGTCTAATTTCCCTAAACCACAGTTTTGGAAGGTCCATAAATTCTTCTTCAGGGTCTCTTTGGAAAAAATAAGACCATGGTTGAGTAGAAAAAACCACAGCCTACAATATCCCCATGTGGTGCAGGCATTTTCTTCAAAAAACCATTTTTGGTGGGCATCCTCTTAAGGCTACTTGGACCAATATTCCCGCACTTAGCCAATTTCCTGATTTTCACTAATTTTTCGTATTTCTCCAGAACGGTGCCATAATCCAACAATGATTTCAACTTCATGCCACATCGTCATATATTCCATGCCATGCCATGTATGCATCATCCTTAGTGCGGGCATCAACCTTAATGCAGGCATCACTTAGCCCCTTTACAACACTTAGCCATTTTTTCTGTCTTTAGTATGCAAAATAAGATTTTTCTTCTCTTTTGCGAGGTTGATATTTTCCTTATCTGGTCACCATAAGAAAAACCAAGAACATGGCTAGATATCCATTTCAACAATGAACAAGACCATATCATTTGATGATTTTTATCATCAATGGAACACCCCCTTGCGAGCATTTCCAAGTGGTCTCTCAAACTCTTTGTCTAACACTTAACCAGTTCTCTTCAAACCCTAGGTCACCAAGTTCATTTCATTTTTCCTTCAAACTTGGCAAGTGAGATTCCCAATGGGTAGAAGCCAACAAGGTGAATCCATCATGACCACTTTCATCTTCTGGAGCTTCTTTCTCTCTCCTCAGCGGGCATTTTTCTGGAGAAGTGCAAATATGGTTGATAGGCACTTTTGGTAGATTGATATCTTTGTACTGAAAGAATTTTTTGTCAGGATATATATATGTTTGGATGCACCATAGAAGAATCTAGAGATCTACACTCTCATAATATTTTTATCATCATCCTATGAGCTATGATGGGCATTTCCCTAAGGCAAGTTAGGAAGATTTTACCAATAATTCCATACTTGGACAATTTTTTATCTTCTCCTAGTCTTGGTCTAATTTCCCTAAACAACAGTTTTTGCAGTTTTTGCATGTTTTTGCAGGTTTAATTTCCCTAAACCACAGTTTTTTCATGTTGGGCGTGCATTTGAGTAAAGCAATCTAAAATTGACTTATTTCAGTAAAATCCATGCACATGCCTGATTTCATTTTCCCATACCTCAACCTGTCATACACGTGCTAAATGTATTGAGTGTAAAATGTGTCATATAATCGTATAAACTTGTAAATGGCAGTTTTCACTTTTCCATACCTGTCATATTCTGAACTTTCAACTGAGTGTCAAATACGTCACTTAACAAACCATCAAATTCTACTATTCGATGAACCTAAATCGAGTCGGATTCTGACGGCATTGAGAATGATTGCATCACCTAGACGTGAACTCAGCATTTCATCATGATTAACCTTTTTTCCCACCTTTCAATTATTCCTAGGGCCAACACAGTACACATATCCAGATTTGGATTGACCCCATGGATTCCTTCCTAGCAGCTGCATTCAATTACCAATCATGTTGCTTCTTATGTAAGATTGATAAATAGGGGCCACTGTTATTAGTAGGCTATGCAGTATTCAATCCATTCTCTATGTTCATTAATTTTTGTCCAGTATGGCCATAGATGTGCGCAAATTTGAGTTCATTGATAGTATGAGTGAAATGGGTAGAATTGGAAAGAATTGGAGACAGTCTCATCCAGATTCGATGGCTTTCATTGGTAGTTCCATTCCATCTTATTATTTTTATGTTCATTTGACATTTCTTTCCCATCACTCAGTGAAGTATTTCCTGCATTGAGTCAGCACCCTGTCCCTCTTCAACAACCCAAGCATTCCCTCTCGGTGGCATAGCAGGATTGATTTCTTCAATTCCAGCTTTTAATTTGTCCACACCAGATGGGTATTGCATGTTGTTTTCCACTGAGCCATATTTGTCTGTGGCATTTCTCTCTTCCTTACCATTTTCTTCTTTCATTGGTATTTCCCTTTTCTCCTTAGATACCTCTCACGCACTATGCATCTCTGTTATAATTCTTCTCTACTCGCATCTCCCATCCAGATAACTGGAATGCAACTTCCTCTTCTACTCCATTTCTACCCCTGGTGTTTTGAACATGTCCACTTCAGCCTTGTTTTCCCCCCTGTGTTGCACTGTCATGTTTTCCTTGTTCCACAGTAGTTGGTATCTTTGCTTGAAGCCAGGAAATTATAGCAGAGGACGGGTTGGCTCATGGGTGAATCAACATTCTAGTTTCACTCAAATGAAATCCACTTGTAACATGGTCAATCCGACCCTTGAGGTCTATAAATAGAATTTAATAGGAAGTAGGGACAGTTATTATTGAAGGAGTTGTTTGATGTTACTGATTCAACTGTTAACTATCCATCTACTCTGTAATGAAAGCATAATATAATAAAAAATGCTATTGTTCCCCTTTTAAAACTTTCTTGAGCATCGATCTGGTTCTTTTTTGCATTATCTCTGGTTTTTTCCTCGGAATGTATTATATATGTTATGTTCTCATTTATTAATTTCTGCAAGGAACGATGATGATTTATATTATAATAAAAAATAAACAGACGATACAAACTTTCAGAGCCATGAGATTGGTTTCCAAACTATGATGCTTGTCAACAAGAAACCAACATTTACAGTTGTTCTGTTATCATTTCAAATGTTGGGTGCATTCTTATTTCACAATAGAAGTTTAATTTATGTCTAAAATTAAAACTATACTAGTCTAATTATGTTTTTGTATGCAAACTTCCAAATTTCATACCTACAGTGTACTTCGATTGGAATTGGTGTGCATTTTTAGTTATGGCCATGAAAAATTGGAAAATACTATCAATTGTTGTTTTGGATGACTTGGATTTTACTATAGATCTTACAATTTACAGAATTGAGTACAAGACTTTGTAGAAAAGGTTGGTATGTCTATGTTATAGTGCAATTTATTTAATATAGCATGAAATGTTGATCTGTCAATTCATTTGTAGAATATATTTCAAGAATATTTCATATGTCAATTCATTTGTAGAATATATTACGAAGAATATATTTCATCATTTGTAGTTTCATACACACTTCTCAGAATGGGTTGAACATTAAACTCTCTTAGATATAGGAAAAATGCACATATAGATTACACATTACACTTGTATTACACATTAGAAAAACATTAAATATATCAAAATATATGCATTGCCAAGAAATACTGACAATTTATATTAATATTAGTATGTACATAGACATCAAATGTACACCATATTATTTTAGAAATCTAGGCTGCTTGGGAGGTTTTTGCAATTCCTCCTTTTTAGAATTAGAAAATTCACTATAGCTTCTCTCGCCTTTTCCAGAACCCTCCAGTTCTACAGAAGCTTCATCGGTCATATGTTTTAATTGTTTTTCTTTCTCTTTCACTTTGTTTGCGAGATTTATCACTTTTGTATGCAATCTATCTTTTTCTTCTAGGCATTTCTTCAACATCTCTACATTATTATTTTTCTGATTCTTTATTTTAAGATCATCCTTTGTCCACTTTAGGTTAGATTGAACTGCACTTAATTTTCTCTTGACCTATTGTACCTCCTTCTTGAACTCTTGTGCCCTCAAATCGCTATAAGATGGAGTATACAAAATTGCTTCTACCACAGGTTTATTCTGCAAAGCTTTAATTTCGGATTTCAAATCTTGTATCTCACTATCACATCCCAAATGTAATGCTTTTCCATTCTCCAATATTTTTTGGTGAAGGTCTCTAATTTCGGCCTCCTTCTCCTCTATCTTCTTCTTCAATGTTGGATCTGATGAGCCAAATGTAAACTCTACAACATTAATTGTTGAAGCAGCTTCATTCAAGGTCTTCTCTCATTGTTGCAAGTACTTCTGAAACTGGAGTAAGCTCCCCATAGTTACATCACCTAGTTTTGTACTGCCAAATTTTTTTGGTGTGATGACGTTTTTACCCTCCACTTTGGATTCTTTTGTTGTGCTGACCTTTTTACCCTTGACTTTTGGTTCTTCTGGTGTGCAGACCTGTTTACCCTTGACTATTGATTCTTCTAGTGTGCAGACTTGTTTACCCTTGACTGTTGATTTTTTTGGTGTGTAGACCTGTTTACCCTTGACTGTTGATTCTTCTGGTGTGCAGACCTGTTTACCCTTGACTATTGATTCTTCTTATGCGCATAATTTTTTGCCCTTGACTGTTGATTTTTTTCCTCTTCCAACACTTTTAGCCTCAAGAGTTGCTGAAATCCTTTCAATTCTCTTTTTTTGTAGCAACTCATTTTTGTTTTTAATTATTTTATTCAATTTTTTCAATCTTGCTTCATATTATGCAGTCTCATTTTGTTGTTTAATTATCATTTCTCTCAATGCCCTTTGAAACTCAACCCTCAAACCTGCAATAAATGTTTCTTTCTGCTTCAATTCTTACTAAAGTTCTGCTTCCTTACCAAATATAGTCTTTAGTGTTGGCATGTTCAAAACTTTAGGCCTATTTTTTAGCTCATTGTCAAGTCTCCCTATAGTTTCCTCATCTTTTTTCTTTTGAGCCTGATACATGTCTTTCAGTTTGTCAAGGTCAGAAATCGATTCTGCTAGAACTACGGTAAATTTAGAACATTGATCCTTAATATGTTGATCCTTCTGGCCAATTATTTTTTCAATTTCCACAATTATTTTCTCTAAACCTATAACACGATGTATCAAATCAAGAATTTGCACATCCTTAGTTCTGCACAATTCATCGCTAGCTTTGAAGGAATCCTCCCACAAGGTATATTGTTCTTTGAAATGTACCATTTTATCAAATAAAGAAAAAACAAATCTACCATCAAAAGAATATATGGCATTAATTAGGTCTTCATCACTTGTTGGTGAACGGTTCATATCATTGTTCACAAATTCCTCCCATTGATATGCATTTTCATTTCCATGCATTCCAACCAAAGTTGTGACAGCAACATCTTCTTCAAGGGAAAGTGAAGGCATGTCATTTCCCACAGGTTCCATATTGTCCTCTAAAGGTTGGTTGATCTTGTTTTTTCGGTTGAGTCACCCATTGAAGAAGCATAGTATGACTGATCTCTCTAGTTTTGGATATGGTTTATAAAGAAATCCACGCTCAATCAATCACCAAGAACCTTGTCGCAACTATAGAAAATGTGCCAAAAATGCATGAGTTGACCCGCGCATTGAAAGCTGGCATTGGTTTGGTAGGTGTGCAAAGATAGCCATATATTGTCGATATAGAGATGAACGTTCGTCGAAAATTAAAAACATCGATATTGCCATGGTTTTTCCACCATGATAAAAAAAATGAAGTATTAATCCACGAATGTTCAAAACGTGGAAATATTTTGTGGAACTTTTGAGCCATATGTACTAGTGACCAATTCTTAGATTCATTTGGGACATGGGAATCATTCTTAGTCTCAACTATTTCAGCTGGAATATGCATGAAGCATTGTGTGGGAAAGATACATATCTTGAGAGGGATGTGATGCATAAGGTTAAGTATCTTCCCAAAATTGATCTCCTCTTTGATCATTATCATTGGTTTCACTTGGAAGAATGAGTTCTATAGAATACAACCCCTTGTGGCCAATGTGCCTATCCTAGATTCTCATGCATGAGCATTGGCTTGGCTAGTGCACCTATGGCTTCACCATCTTACATGATTAGAACATAAAACAATAAATATGGTAAGCTTGTTTTGGTTATTTCTAATCACATTTTGGTTCATGGTAGGATGTTGGGGAAGCACTCTTTTAATTTGTAAGCTATATCGTATACTTGGGTAAAGCAGTCATGGCGTCATACATTGTTTGAATATGAATTTGGAAGGATTGGGATGTTATGTCTTGATTATATGGTTGAACATGGTAAATTTGGTGCCCACGTGAGAGAATTTTTCCTACCATTGTTTGGTCCAATTACATGGATGTGAACAAGTTGGAGAATGGTGCACCATGTAAAGGATCCTTCTAGTTCTTAACACATATGGTTTTCCAAATAAGGAAAGGCATTTCTTGTTGGAGTGGGAACTTGTAATTCCCTCCATCAATTATTGAATTAGTATTCAGGGACATGTTGGGTTATAGTGTAGGCATAGGACATAGTAGTGATGGCCACACTAATGGGTCATATCCCTACACAATAGTACTAACTTATGTAGGTGCATATTATATATTAAAGTATTAAAGGGGGCTTCATAAAAACTTAATTAAATAAATTAATTTATTTACCAGAATGTAGTAACCAAACACAACGTAAAGAGTTATATTACACAATATTCAATTTTGCTAACACAAATACAAGAACACCCAAAAATGGATAAAGAAAAGGGAAAAGAATGCATACTTGACCCGAAGATTGAACTTACAGTTTCATTTTGATGCACATCAATAGAAACTCCTACTAAAAATCCATGTGGGAAACCACTTTCGTCCCAACCAACCCCTCATTCATCTACTAAGATCCAATGTTCCCCCAATTTTCTTGGACGCGAGAGCATGGAAGCGAGGAAACGCACGTTGGGGACATGTGGAGGCCACCCCCAAATTTTAGGGAAATTCAAGGTGTATGGGGCAGCGTTGAGGTCATAAAATTTATAAAAAATATAATAATATTATAAAGCTCGGCAATAACAACTCATCATGTATAAATATAGTTTAATTTTCTCCTTGTAAGTATAGTCTAATTCTACAATGATTCAACACACTTCAACAATGTGCAAATCCATGGCATAGATGTTGTAATGGGGAAATGTTTCCCAACAGACCCTATTTCTTCATGATTCCAGAGGGCATCACATTATTTGAGGATTTCAAGTCCAACATACAACTATATAAGAGTGAACTATTAATCCTATATTGGGATCCTACTCATCAACACCAGCCTATGTCCACCTCCTCTAGGTTTTTAGCCCTTGCCTCTACCTTGAATCTAAAAGTTGATCTTCAAAGGACATTACTCAACACCCTTTAATTTTGATGAAACTTCATAAACCGAGTATTAAAATAAAGTAGAATTAGAAGAAAAAAAATCCATGCTTAATAATTGATTTTGCTTGACTAAAGGGTACATTTAGATTAAGGTTGTGATAGAGGAGTTTAACAATTAGCACCACCAACATCAAGGTACATAGAGAGGTTGATGTGCTTGATTAAATGACAATCCCTTAAGCTCATACATGATAGAATCCAGTGGAAACGTTGCAATCTTGAAAGAAAAAAAAAACTATTAAGTCTGTTGAATTAGGACTGGGATCTAAAATTCTACTTCTTTCATATGAACTCCGATGAGGTTGGAACCACTCTCAAACATCCTGAAACAATTAATGGTAATGTTAAAAATTTAAGTAAAAGGATAGAAAATAAAAGATAAGGAAAATACCATTTTTACTTTAAAAATTTAATATTACCATTACTACTGGAGCGCCAAGGATTCCCCCTCTTCACTGGTGTGCACTTAAAAAAAGGGGGTGAACTCCCCCCCTGCATTTCCTCAAGTTTCGCCAAATTGGGGACGAGATGAAACGTTTCGGAAGGAGCCCCCAAGCCCCCAAGGCGTGGGGAGCGAGGGGTGCAAGCTCTCGACCTTGGGGGGTGAGTCCCCGTAGAACACTGCTAAGATCCCTCGAGCCCTCACTTGGCAATACCAAGCCTTTCAACATCATCAACAAGAGAAGAACACCCACAGACTCCCTTCCCCATTTCCTCCAACCCCCTTTTCACCAAGACTCTACCCATGGAACTAGGAAGGAAGAATCCCATTTCCCTTATCCTTCCTTATATTTAACCTTATTCCCAACTCCTCAAGGATGAACACATGTACACCCATTCAATAATCCCCATGAAAAGTTTTCCTAAATACATATATAGATCATAATTATTTGTTTTATTCTTTTCCTTAAATAATCCTCTAATACTTAATTAAATTAATTAATTTACTTATATTATTTTGAATCCCCCTTTAATACTTTAATATGGAATATGCACCTACATAAGTTAATACTGTTGTGTAGGGATATGACCCACTAGTATGGCCACCACTAGTGTGTCCCATGCCTACACTATAACCTTGACATGCCCCCTAGTACTAATGCAATAAGTGACAGAGGGAATTACAAAAATCTAAAGGAGTTTTCAAAAGGATGAAGAAGATGATGAACACATGTTCAATGTTTACCTCATCAAGTTTCGCTCCAACATTTGTGCTTCAAGGTAATGCTTCCAAAGAAGACAAAGCAATGATTTTGTTGTAGTATGATCACCCTGGTTGCTTGAATATTCAATGAATGGTGAGTGAGAGCATTTCATGGAAATCCCTGAAGCATGAAGGATTGAAGTATGTGAAAGGGTGCATGTAACAAATATTAATTAAATATTAATTAAATTAGTTAATTACTAGTGAAAGGGTGTAACCCTTCACTATGTTGGCTCAAGCCATATAAGAGGCGAGCCTATTGTACCCTTTTTATCATCATCCAATATATTATTTACTATTCATATTTCATTATACAATGATAGTAGGATTCAACTAACGGACAACTGGATTCGATTGCTCCATTTGGTATCAGAGCTCGGATTCGGCTCCTTTGACCTGAGCTCGAATTTGGCTCCTTCAACCCCTACTTAAGCTCGGACTCGGCTCATCATTTTTTATTCTTCCACTGCTCCATTTAAACCTCCTTTGCACATCTACCTCCCTCATGTCCTCTCCATGGTTGCTCCTTATCACATCTGCTACTCCTCTCTACTCGCGCACCCAGCTCCTGCAACCTTCACGCACAGCCTCCTCCTCTACCTTCCGCGCATTCCACCCTTCTCTGCTCCTCCACGCCCACCCTCTACACACTCTCCACTCCTCACCTCCATTGCTCTTCACCCCTGCACGTCCACCGACAGCACCCCCCAGCATCTCCTCCATCTCCCAGCACCCTTCGCCTGCGTCTCTCCACCCCCACGCACTCCAATAACCTCCGTCGGTGCCCTCCAATCATCACCATCCCACCAATATTCATCTCCACTCCCACACACAGCACCTCCCCACCACCTCCTCACAGTCCCTTGCTGCTGACCTAAAAGGCGTGAAGGAAAAGATGCAAAATAACAATACATTACTCAAAGACAAGCTTGTTGTGGTACTAGAAAGGAGGCTCGACGACAAACTTGACATCCTGAATGAAAAACAAAAAGACTTGGATGACAAAATGAGTACCGTAACACAAAACATAAACACCATAACACAGAACATGAGCACCATGACGCAGAACCATAATACATTATTCGAGATGTTACAAAGGTTCATACCCAGTTTGGGCCACGTCAACAGTCCAGACATGCTAGATGCCTCATTTCATGTTGCCACACAGGAAACACCCGCAAAGAATCAAGAAGAATTGCAAAAAGAAATAAAGATTAACAATGCAACGCTTAAGCAAGAAATAGAAACACAATTACTACCAGATATGGAGGCACGATTAAACAGAAAAATAGACACTATAAGTAAGGTAGTAGAGAAAAGAAAAACTAAAACTCACCGCCAACAACGAAGCAATTCAGATATGTCACTTTCATCATCCAGCAGTTCCGAGCCACCATCAAACCATAAGGCAAAAGGAAATCAACGTCGCCCTTACAAAGTGCACCCACCTAAGGCAAAAATAGAGTTGTCGAAATACAATGGGAGTGAAGACCAATGCGTTGCTTGGCTAAACAAAGCAGAAGAATACTTCGACATTTACAACATTCAATCTGACGAGGGGAAGGTGAAATATGCGTCAATGCATATGGAAGGGTACGCCTATAATTAGTACTTATGGTGGAAGAAAGATAACTTTACCTACACCTGGAACTTGTTCAAAAATGATTTTTTTAATAGGTTTCAAGGAATCAAAGAAGATGAATTTTTCAGTAAACTTACCAGACTACAGCAAGTCAGAAACGTTAAGGAATTCACTCATCAATGGGAATCCTTATCAACACGAGTATTTGGGTTGTCTGACAAGAAAAGACTCGAAACCTATTTAGGAGGTCTTAAACCACACCTCCAAAAATAATTAAAGTTACATGACATACCTAATGTAGAAGTAGCAAGACGTAAAGAAAAGGCCGTAGAACGCAAATTGGAAGGAATAAAAACAAAAGGCGATAGCCATTATCGACAAGAAAAAGAGACACAATGTAGGTATTGTGCAGATACCTGGTATCCCAACCATCAATGCCACAAACCTCAATCATACACCCACGAAATGGAAAATAGATCAAAGTCATCTAACGGTTACTCTGATAATAAAAAGAAAAAGAAGAAAAACATATGTCGTCGATGTGGTGATGATTGGACCCCTGGTCACAAATGTAGGAACAATGAGATAATACAGTGCAAAATCATCAATGGAAAGGAAGTACAAGTCTCTGCACAAGAGACCTCGTCCGATTCTAATACCAACATTGAGTCAGAATGAAGAACGACACTAGGAAAATACTTAAGCTTTGAGGACAAAGCTTCCTTAAAGGGAGTGGCAATGTAACAAATATAAAATAAATATTAATTAAATTAGTTAATTACTAGTGAAAGGGTGTAACCCTTCACTATGTTGGCTCAAGCCATATAAGAGGCGAGCCTATTGTACCTTTTTTATCATCATCCAATATATTATTTACTATTCATATTTCATTATACAATGATAGTCGGATTCGACTAACGGACAACCGGATTAGGTTGCTCCAGTGCAACGTTTGGCAAAGATATGAGGAAGAGCATAGTCATGTTGTTGATCTTCCATAACCTCTACTACTTCGGGAGCAAAAATGTATGTGTGATTATTCCTATTACTTCAAGGAAATATTGACCATTTTTCATGCCTTAGTCAAATTCAATCCTCATATTGCAATTCAATTAGCCATGTATAATTACAAAAGCAGGATCATCATTGTAACAAAGGATTACCAATGCAAGATTATCCAAGTGGACATCTATGATGGAGATGAGATTCAAATGGTTTTTGAAGCAACCTTGAAAAGTATTGTGAGAAAACTGTACAGGTTCACATGTATCTCATGTCCACACACTATTAATAAAATAATTGTGTTCCTTCATATCCAAGATTGTTCTAGTCCTTACATTGAATCATTGTACATCTACAGCAGGTACACTCTTTGTAAGTTTTTTTCCAGGTCGGAAGGTGAAATCCCCTTAAGGGGATCAAGATTGTATGTAGGGAATTTCTAGTCTTCTCTCTCTCTCTCTCTCTCTCTCTCTCTCTCTCTCTCTCTGTGCCTCCTATTCTCTCTTAATTATGCAGTTGCTACTGAAAATGCATCTATATCCATGTATCTCATGTCCACACACTATTAATAAAATAATTGTGTTCCTTCATATCCAAGATTGTTCTAGTCCTTACATTGAATCATTGTACATCTACAGCAGGTACACTCTTTGTAAGTTTTTTTCCAGGTCGGAAGGTGAAATCCCCTTAAGGGGATCAAGATTGTATGTAGGGAATTTCTAGTCTTCTCTCTCTCTCTCTCTCTCTCTCTCTCTCTCTCTCTCTCTGTGCCTCCTATTCTCTCTTAATTATGCAGTTGCTACTGAAAATGCATCTATATCCATGTATCTCATGTCCACACACTATTAATAAAATAATTGTGTTCCTTCATATCCAAGATTGTTCTAGTCCTTACATTGAATCATTGTACATCTACAGCAGGTACACTCTTTGTAAGTTTTTTTCCAGGTCGGAAGGTGAAATCCCCTTAAGGGGATCAAGATTGTATGTAGGGAATTTCTAGTCTTCTCTCTCTCTCTCTCTCTCTCTCTCTCTCTCTCTCTCTCTGTGCCTCCTATTCTCTCTTAATTATGCAGTTGCTACTGAAAATGCATCTATATCCATGTATCTCATGTCCACACACTATTAATAAAATAATTGTGTTCCTTCATATCCAAGATTGTTCTAGTCCTTACATTGAATCATTGTACATCTACAGCAGGTACACTCTTTGTAAGTTTTTTTCCAGGTCGGAAGGTGAAATCCCCTTAAGGGGATCAAGATTGTATGTAGGGAATTTCTAGTCTTCTCTCTCTCTCTCTCTCTCTCTCTCTCTCTCTCTCTCTCTGTGCCTCCTATTCTCTCTTAATTATGCAGTTGCTACTGAAAATGCATCTATATCCATGTATCTCATGTCCACACACTATTAATAAAATAATTGTGTTCCTTTATATCCAAGATTGTTCCATTTTCTGTGCATAATTTGTCTTGTGGTGTAATATGCAAAACATTGTAAAAATATTTAAATTTCATCTCTAATTGATTGTCAATAACACTTACATTTATCCGTATGAAGGTCCATGATGTTAATTATAATGTATTTGGACCCATCCCAATCCTTTTATCATAAAATCTTGACTTCCAGGTGCCATTAGAAATCACTTGGAAATATGCAATTTCACTCTCTTAAAATTCCATTTTGCACATAACATCCACTTTCTATTTTTGAACTTGAGTTAATTTCTCTTAAAAATATTAATCATATGAACATTTACTTCTATTATTTCACCATAATCATAATATTTTCCACATAGTTCCTGGGGAAATTACCTCCATTCATTTTATGGTCTACCAGGTGTGATGTTATACGAAAAGTGCAAGCTCTAGAAGTAATTCCTTATGGTGCGACCCTTTATGAGTATTTTTGAGTTCTTATACATATCCCATTGTTTTAATATCATTTTTTCCATGAAACACTTTTTATTTCATCTGAAAAGGTTTCGGGATGCTGAAGTTATTCCCAATTTACCAAACTAGTGCATCTTAAGACATAAGTTACGACATAGTCTTGAGTTTCATCGTTCCATGCTTCCTTAAAAGGTATCTGGTGTCTATATAAGGATCATAAATTTCATTTAGTATTTTTTAGTACCCATCCTCTGCCTCATCTCTTAAAATATTGAAGGTTTGGTGTAATTTGGAGCGAGTTGGAAACATGCAGTTTTTAGCCTCCAAAAACTAGAAATTGCACTTAGTTTTCAAACTTTCGATTCTTGTTTGCAAATTGGAGTTAA
>LPNX011206566.1:74050-118286 GCA_001517045.1 Pseudotsuga menziesii | reverse complement strand
CCCCCCCCCCCCACCCCACCCCACCCCCCTCATTTTCTATGAACAATGAACATCTTATGTTGGATATTATAGTCCATGGTAGAAGACAAGTGAAGAGAATAAATGTCTACTTCTAACCATTGATTGATGATTGAAGTAATTATGGGAAGGGATACATGCATATGATGTATCAAGACCCATATCGATAGAGGTTCTTTTACATTATAAGGTGCACGTGCTTATGCCATGCATGATTACCCAATTCTAGAAGTTTGTTTTGGTAAGCAAGTTGATTGATTGATTTATATCTGTAACATTATTTGACATATACTTTCAATGGTAAACTAGAGAGAACCCATAGACATGAAATATTGTCATTGAAATAATGGCTTAGGTCATATGACATGAAGAAGAAGAAAAATTAAGAATTGTTTAATTCAAATGGGAACCTATGTTCAATGAGCTTGAATTTTTTGAAACCTGTGTTGAGAAAATTCTCTTTGATATGAAAAGGAAATTTGTATTTTATGAGATTTCATTTTGGGAGCATCTAAAGATTTCCTATTACTTACTAGATCACATTCATTTGCTAAAAAATGTTTCATATTTTTTTTATGGAAGCACATATCATCAAAAAAGTGACATATTGGGTGTTAGGAGAGATCTTATTTCTTCAAGTACCAAAAAGAATCATTGGCTAATAAAATAAAATAGAGGAGATGTGTCAATCCATCCCTATTGTTAGTTTAAAGAGGTGATGTCTCGTGGATTTTGAAGAAAGGTGATATTATTTGGTGAAGGATGTTATATTGGATGTGAAAGTGCCTTATTTATATGGGTTGACTCTACTATGTTGCTTCCCTATAGAAAAAACATATGCCAGGGTTGGAATCACATGACTATCTGAATTTTCCAAGGGTACATATGTTGATTACATGCTTCTTTGTTTCTAGTGTAGGTTATATAATGATATGCAATCACACTTTTATGATAATTTATTTTTTATGTGTTTATTTTGTTGTGTCATTATCCTTTTATTATGTATGGTTGAGTGAACTATGATTCCCCCCGATACATGTCACATGCCATATCTAAATTATCTACATTTCTACATTGGATTACATCAAAGGAGAATCACTTGGCTATCATTCCACAATGGTTTCTAGACATAGATGAGATTGTTTCTATTTTTAGAAGGAAGTTCCTATGAGTTCATGGACTTGAAAATGCATCTTCCAAGTCACCTAGTTGATGAGGTTGAATTAACCTGGGTGGTTTCATGCCATTATATGTTCTTTTTATAGAAGCACATGGAAAATTTGAATGGACTTCTTTGATAAAGAGGAAAAACTGGAGGGGTATATGGTAGAGGGGTACAAAGTATATGAGTAATTTTATTGCTATAGTGATTACATAAATAAAATCAATGACACGCTAGCTTCAATGGGTTGGATGGCCAATGGCATGAAGACAAAAGGGAAGGGAGACCTCTCCAAAGAAATGGAAAAAGGCACATGATCAAGAGTAAGTCAATTATCTTTTATCAGATTTCTATGCACTAATTATTTACACTGAACTTGATATTATATATTTGATCTCATTCTATTTAGTTTGATTTTACAAATACATCAACAAATACAAAAATTAATTCCCTATATAACCATGAGTGATGGTATGAATATCCACAATGCTTATTTAGTTTCTTCCTCGGCTTCCCTATAATATGATTCACAAGAAGAAAGAGAAAGCTCTCTCGGATTCTTACTAGACAATGCATATATACATCATATTCCAATAATTTAACATATATATTTTGATTAGATTGACAACACCCGAAACCACTCTTCAATAAGTGAGAATCATTTTTCTCAAACCACACCCTAGGTGCTTGTTTAAGACCATACAAAGACTTGTTCAACTTGCATACCAAACTTTAATTTTCATAGATAATGAAACAAGGAGTTTGTTGCATATGAATTTCTTCACGAATATCGCCATTTAAAAAATCACTCTTGACATCCATTTGTTCAATTTCACATTCAAAATATGCAACAAGTGAACTCATGGTTCTAATGGTGTTCATTTTATCAATGAGAGAAAAGGTTTTAGTGTAATCTATACCTTCTTTGTTAAGAAATCCTTTGGAAACTAACTGAGCCTTGTGCTTTTCATTATGTTCTTTGTATTGAAATTTCTTTTATAAACCTGTTTGCAACCAACAAGATTATTTCAAAGAGGAAGGGGAACAAGGCTCCAAGTATTATTCTTCATCAAGGAGTCATATTCAACAGCCATTGATTTCTCCTATTATGGCTTGCTTTTAGATTTTGCATAAGTTGAAGGATCATCTGTGTCTAATACTTTTTAGAGAAAAATAAGGTATAGTCCTACAAGAGTTAGATGGAATATTGGCCTCAGAATCTATATATTCAAGTGTCTTTCATGCGTAATCTGAAAGAGTTTGAGTAGTGGTGGGAACCACACTAGTATATTCAGTAAATTCAAGAGGATCACTAAAACCAATAGAGGAAATAGGATATAGAACTTGCACAGTACTGGAGGAAGGTGTAACAAACACTAGCTGAATTGAAGATTTATATAATTTCAAGGCAACATCAAGTTCAAAAGAATCAGGTGGTGGGGATACTTCATTGAATTATACATCACATTGAATGATGGCATCTTGAATAAATGGATCAAACAACCTATATTCTTTACAATCCTCACTATAACCAATAATTATGCATTTATGATATTGGGCTCCAGCTTCTTCCATTTTTCATCAAAAACATGTGTGCAACATTCACAACCAAATACCATGAAATTGCTAGTGCTTCGTTTCTTTCCACTCCACTTTTCGTCAAGAATAACCTACATAACTACTTTGGTAGGAACCCTCTTAAAAATATGGCTAGCACAAAAAATATCTTCAACCCAAACTATTTTAAGTAGTCATTTTGAATACAACATACATCTTTCCATTTCAACCAATGTTCTATTTTTTATTTTCTACAACCCCATTCTATTGAAGCATGTAAGGAACAGTCATTTGGTGTTGAATGTCATGCTTAGTTAGATATGTTGCAAATTCATTATTAGTGTACTCCTTGGCATTATTAGTCCAAATTATTTTGATGTATTTATCAAAATCCTTTTAAACTAGGGATTTAAATGATTCAAAGACACTATATGTTTCACTTTTATGCTTTAATATAAAAACCCAAGTATTTCTAATGTAATCATAAATACTAAGTAATGAAATAAACAACACTTTGTAATGAAGGAGTCTTAAGAGGACCACATATGTCACTATGAACCAACTACAATTTCTCTTGGGCATGCTAATATGTATCCTTGTCAAACGTTTTCCCATTATGCTTATTGAGGACACAACATTCACAAACACCCTTAGTGTAAGAAGTTGGAGGTAAGTGAAGTACCATCCCAGACAACAGCTGCATTTTTCCATATTTTAAGGGGGTCTCAAGGGTTAGTACCCCATCTCAAGGATCCATCATGGCATTTCATGCCAACACTTCAATATCACTTTTTATCTTGTCCAAAGGGGGCCCTAGGGATTAACCACGTCATCATACTTTGTGGATACACCATTATTTGTTGTGGGGATCCTTGTCACTTCAAGTGGTATAATGGGCTAAAGTACCAGAACTTTTGGGGTCATGTGGACCAACCATTATTATTTTAGGGGTACTTCAATCTTCACACCAAATTTCTTCAAACCAAATTTGGGGACTCTTTAGGGCCTTCTTTACCATGGGTCATGTAACCCCAAGCTCATGGACAAGTTGACCAAACACCATTGTTTATGGTTAGCATCACACACACACATATGTATATGTATATTATCGAAAATAAAATTCTAATTAATCACATGAAATACTCCCAGGGTACATGAAATAAATTCCATGAAATCACAACATGAATTAAATTCCTTCTTAGTCCTTTTCACTCTACACCTATGATACATGAAGTACATCAAAGGTACATGAAATCAAACGCTTGGAATGCATTACACTAAACACATTCTAATCAATTCAAATTCAAATTTGAACATGTGTTGTGAACAAACTCTATGTTACTTGAAATGCATGAAAGATTCATGAATTGCATTATATACATACTCTACCAAGATACATGATATGCATTGAACATGTTTTCCAATTAGTCATGCACATGAAATGCACCAAGTACTTCAACCAATCTCATGAAGTGCATCAGGTATACCAATTAATGCCATGAAGTACATCAAGTATACCAACCAATATTAAGTGCATCAAGTATCTCAACCAAAGTCATGAAGTGCATCAAGTATATCAACCAATATGAAGTGCATCAAGTATATCAACAAATATGAAGCGAATCAAGTATAATTTCTTCATGAATTTAATTCTAGTCAATCAATACCATGCATATACTTTACCAACAAATCCATAGAATACTATCAAGATAATTTTACAACAAGACGAATTAAATATTACTATGATACTCTATGAGGATGTCTTTCAACAAATATCACAACGATACCTCTCTAACAATATCATCAGGATACTTTGCTAACAAAGATCATAAAGATCAATGGAAAAAATTCATGCACTTTAAAGAAACGAGTAAGAAAACTTATAAGCAATAGAATATAATTATAAATGAAATATAAAATAAAATATGTAATATTAATTAAATATAAAGCATTGAATAAACTGATATTTAATCTCTTAACTTCCAAAATTAAAAAGTAGGATACACCCAAACTAGTCTTTGAAGTAGGCATTAGTCGAGGATTGTTAGTATTCCATTGACATAACGGGGGTTAAATTTATTTCACTATGCACATTTATAATATCCAAATGCATATAAACAGAAGGTTTATAGCTCTGTATAAGGCCCAACAAGCGCAGTGTTGGAACCTAAGCATTGATACCACTTTGTAACGTACCTGACCCCAAAACTAAATCCAAAGGCACCAAATAACCAGGGGGGAGGCTGAATTGAGTCAAGGAATAGTGGAATAAGTTTTTTAAGTCTATTCCTTCGTATCATTAATCCCATTAAATAAATATTCATACTTTAAAACAGATAAATTGCAACACTTTTTAAATGCAAAAATAGTCTTTCCAATTACCCATGCAAATGCAAGATCATGAAACTTAACCAGATTCACCAAATTATTAGATTTAGACCTTAGCATCATTAAAAAACTCATGGATTACCATAATAAATCCCATAACATTAAATAATCATACTTATGTAATTATTTGCAAACAACTACAAACCAAATTTCCAACAACTAAACTAGGTAATTTATGACACCTCCGTAAATCTAGATTTGAACAGTTTCTTTAGCATTTTTGCGTTACTTATCACATCATATGTGTAGATAACATATACAAAAATTAAATAATTAATAACAGCAAGTACAAAGTATCAATATACATCCACTAACTCTTACAAAAGATCATATCTACAATTAGTTTGTAAATTCACAATTAGATCATGCGATAAACATTTGATTCCCTACAAAACCAATTGCAAGCCCAAAATTAAATCATATAAAACTATGGTGTCACTCTACAAAAAATAAGGGTGCACATGATCAGGTACATCCATGAACATGCATAAACAAACATATCTTCCAAAGCAGTTAAAACAATCCAATTTTCAAGCGGAAACTAGTAAATTAATAGCCAAATCCGTAACTAATTCATTCGATAGGATTAAACATTGATTCTATGAATTTCTAAGGCTCTCTAAATCCATAAAGGTAGTAATATCATGAAAATATATATCCATACAACATCAAATAATCATAACTACAAAGAAACTATCCATTCATTCCAATTTTCTAGCAGAGAAAAAAAAAACACCCATAAATTCATTTGTAGAATCATATAAATTATATGATCAGTCATGGAAGGCACACTTGTAGGTTAAGCTGCATAAAATAACACATGAATAAACATATTTCAATATCCCATCAATATCATATCTCAAAATCAAGGAGAATATACCAATTTCCAAGCAGTTAAACCATCTAATCTGGACCCAAACATTGATACATCTACCATGCACATCAACAGTAAATAGTACAGCTATGGGAACAATGGAAATTACATCATATAAACATATGAATTTACATAAAAATAACTCACTTATAATATTAATGTGAAAATGGCATCAATTGGACCATGTTTCACCCAACCTTAAGCACTGCCAAGCCCGATCTAACTTTGACAGGCCACTCCTGAGATGAGGCCACAAATCCACAAGTAGAGGTGCGCTCAAGAATATCTCAAAATATCAGTTTGAGAAGCCGTGAATCTAATCCTCACCGCCTATTTTATCCTCCACCCCATTACTAGGTGCAATGGTAATCCTTTCACCACCCAGATCCCTCAGTACATCATCATTTACCATCAAGACTTATTTGTAGGTCTAGGATGGAGACAATCAATCAACATGGAGGAACTACACTAGAGTCTATCTTGCTTACATCAAACACAATATCCCAGTTCCTTCAAGCATATAGTTCACACACATAAAAAATCTTACATGGCTTACCAAGCTCACAAGCTTGTATCAAGTTCTTAGCAAGAATGGAATGGTCAACAACCAACAACCAACCATCCAAGCAACAAGAACCTACCAAGGAGATCAACCAAGTATTTATATACCAAAGGAGGAAAAATGAACCTAAGGAGGTCAATTACAACCAAGATAAGCCAAGTTGAGTCAACCGAAGGAGGTTAACTCAACCACAAGAGGTTAACTCAAATCATACCCAAGTAACTCAAATTTAAAGGAGGGTGACTCCAAACCACCCAACGCAACCCAACTCCAACTCATGTGGGGACACATAATCCATGAAGAGGAACTCAACTTAGTGAGGTGAGGAGTTACACAAACCAAGGCATCTTCCCATAATAGCAAAAATGAATCATAATGAAGGAGGAGTTACACTTCTCACATTCATTGGCTAAAAATAGCCAGTGAGGGCACCTTTGTGCAATTGGGGGTTACAAAACCAAGTGTAGCCTCCCAAAAAGGAGTTATAAAACCACTAAATGGGCACATTTGTCAAGTGGTACCCATCAAGCCAAGCATAAGGTGTCAAAATATCTCCGAAGACCAAAATAATCAAAAGTTGGGTCTGTTGTACAATATTTGGGTGACCAACAACTAATAAAGTCACCAAAGCATAAATATGGACTAGGATAAACGAACTTATCCCAACAAGTCCTAAAGTGCTCAAAATCTCCCCATTCCCCCTCACACTATGGATCAAGGCCTCCCATACTCTTTTGTGGTTTCGGATGTATCGTTGTTTTTATTAAGTAATTATTTACAAAAATAATAAAAATAATGTCTCTCGTATTTTAAAGACCCCGGTACCACAATAATAAATAAATACAAATTACATATGTCCGGGGATTAACACACGTAGTATTACATAAATTTTGTCACAAGGTCATATATAAGTTATGTAGATTATAATGTTTTATTTTGGTGTGGTGTTGATATGACCTCAAGTGATTATGTAGGACCCTATTATTGTAGAGATACATGTGATCCTTCCCTATGATATTGGAAATATTGATACATCACATTGTTGATATCCCCGTCCTACTCCAAAGGAAAGGTATGAGGAGCAACGAGCTACATGACATGCTCATTATCTTGTTCATATGTTTCATCTTCAAATGATGAGATGTCTCAAGATGCTTCTACTCCACCTCCTTCTCCCCCTCCACTTCATCTAGCATGCTCCCCTCCTTTACCTACACCACCAACTATAATAGCTACCAATCTACCTTTTGAACAGATATTGATCTTATAAGTATAATATGAAGAGATTATATGGATTCTACTAAAGAAATATATCAAGTTGGAGTTGCATTCTTATGTAGTGGAGATATCGATGCCTTTCATTCTTGTGGCAAAACGCTAGCATTAGTTGTTATATATATTAATTGTTGTAATGCATATTTGACTTGGGATGTACACTTGGCATATATATTGATTTTGATATTATTGTTCATATATATTATGCCTTTTCATATCATATTGATGTCGATGTTGATGTTATTTAATTTATAATTAACATAATTAATTATTTATGAGTTTTAAATTAAATTTGATATGGCATATAATCGTTTAATGCAATGTAATGTTTAACTCTTTTTCAAGGTGAATTATTTCTTGTATACCAAGACATAATATGTTAATTAAACATGTTTACAAGCTTAAAAAAATGATTCAATCAATAATTACATAATTTGATTAATTTTTTAATCATTTTTTATTAAATTTTATTTTTAAATGCTTTTACAAAATGTATTTTTAATATTGTTAAAATTAAAAATATGATAGTTAACTCTAACACATTAAATTTTCCTCTAATTTTATGAAGTGAAGATATTTTGCATATTTGACAAAGAAATTATCTTAATTAGTTTTGTTTAAAATTTTAAATCAATTTATTTGATTAAATCATCCATTAAATCATGAACATAATTAGAAATGTTTATATTAAATATACACAGAAAAATATTCAACTAGAGTGACCTAGATGACAATAGTCAATCATAATATTAATATTATATTAGATGTTAATATTAATATTATAAATAGTGATAACATATCATATAATAAATCATTAAAACAATTCAAAATCAAATTTGATTGATTTTAATTATTTTTTATACACTTATTTATTAAATTATGGAAATAATTCTAAATTTTCATATTAAAAATAGAAAGAAATAAAAAATACCTTCAAAGTAAAATAACATTGAAGTTAATAATAATTATTAATATTAATTTTTTGAATAGTGATAATATATTGTATGTTAAATCATGAAAACAATATTTTTTTTTGTAAGTCTGTAATGTATTAACCAGTCGAAACAAAAAAAGTACAGAATGAAGCATCCTGGACAAGTGAATGGGGTGGTCTAAACTTACCACCCCAACCTGTCAAAAATAAAAAGCACATCAGTTTTTAGCAAAAAAAGGCACAATTACCCATTCAGAAGATGGGGGCCTGATACAAAATTTATAGAGCATAAGAGTTCAACAATTTTTAGCAAGAAAGGCACAATTACCCATTCAGAAGATGGGGTATTGATACAAAATTTACGAAGCATAGAATTTCATAGGAAAAGACATGGAATCAGTAACATGAAATAAACTAAATGTAAACGAAACTACCAGCATACCAAAGGCACTGAAAAGAGCCTAACAGACTGCATAAATTCATTGAGTCGTGGTTCCAGGGTCCGAAATCTCCTGGTTTTCTTCAATGATCAGGAAAGGACCATAGAACTCTTCAATAGTCGAAGGTCCACTTGGCTTAATAGGAAGAGGAACGGTTTTGCGTATTGAAACCTCAAGACGACGTAACCATTTGTGCTAAATCTAGGTGATTATAGACGGTGTCGAAAATGGCATGAACGAAGAATGATTCGTGGCTCGAATCGAACCCATGTCCATTGACACCGTTGGTACCGTCGAGACGCTACCTCTTCCCCCTTCTCCCAGGGTATAGAGTCCCGAAGCTAATCTCTTCCATGTAGTCGTCACTTCCCTTCTATTGAGTAGAGTGTCTAATTCAAGAATCTTGGTGTTGGCCTGTAAGATTGAACTTCTAGTATAGTTCCAGGTGCCCACCATCTCCTCCATGAGTGATCCCATCATATTCTTGACAATCTAGTAGTGATTCGGGAGACCACCTCTGATGCCTCTAGCCAAGTTTTCCTTAATCAACCTAGCTTCCCATTCATCGATTAAATTTTGCATCGACATAGAAATCCCCCTGGCATACCCATATTCCTATATCAAGTGTGCAACTTGTTGAGCATAACCTTAGTCATTGCTAGCTTGACGAGGCGTTTCGCATTGATGAGACATAATGAAATAGTAATGACATTCAATCACAGGGCCAAGACAAACCGTGGTAGGCAAGATAATGTGCTCGGTTGAATCATAGACATAGAAAGACTGTGTGAGAGAAAAACCAGACATATACACGTTGGACCAGGAGTAAGGAATGCAAGCCAGAACCAGACCCCTTACCAAAGGAGGAAACCACAAGACTGAGTGTGCTAGTGCCATGAACCAGGTGATAACAAAATAAAACTCATAAGCCATTAATGGAAAATTAAGAAGGCGGTGCCCCTTCCTGGTCTCGATGCAGCTTAACCCCATGTCAGCCAATAGTTGACATGACCGCAGGGTCATCTTCGGACACAACGTGTAAATGCTGATGGCCGCCAACTTTTCCAACACTTAAAACTTGAGCCTCATCATATGTGTGCAATAAATGTCATGATGGTGGGTGGTTTGAGTGTCGAGGGCGTTGTGACGTTCCTGCCACCATGGCATTCCAACTCCCGAGGCCATCATCACCTGTGGGATAGTTGTCACCCGCATCTGGGGTAGAGGAGTCCTTGGAGGCCAGACTGCCAGCATTTGACATGACCGCAAGGTCATCTCCGGTCACAACGTGTAAATGTTGATGGTCGCCAACCTTTCCAACACTTAAAACCAAAGCCTCGTCATCTGTGTGCAATAAATTTTGCACAAGCAAGTGGGGTGAGTGTTGAGTGCTTGGCCACCTTGGCATTCCAGCTCCCAAGGTCATCACTTCCTATGGGACACTTGTAACCCGCATCTAGGGTAGAGGAGTCATTGGAGGCCATAGTTTGACATTTGTGGACTAGAATAGAGTTAGTCCAGCTACTAAGCGTTCCCTTTTTCATAGGTGAAGAATGAAGAACTCCTTCATTAGATAAGCAATCCACCAAAGAGTTGGTTGATCGTTTCACATGGTTAAAAGAAATGCCCTGATTGTACGAGAGAAGGGAACCGAAACAAGAGAGATTGTGCTCTATACGCCAACTGGGAGAGATATTACAGATATAAGAACCATGCATTAATTTGGACACCATCGAGAGGATGATTTGAGAGTCCCCTTCTACTATACGGGGGGGGGATTTGTACTCAACAACAATTTTAATACCGTCGATGAGACCTTCCAGTTCAGTCGTATTATTACTATTATGGGCAATGTTTCCATGATAAATGAGTAGAATATCTCCTTTATGGTTCTAGATAACACCCCCAAACCCAGGATTTCCTTTGGACGCCTCGTCAAAGTTGAGTTTCAAGACTCCCTTGGTGGGGGGGGTCCAAAGGATAGGATGAGAAATGATAACTATTGATGACCCGGAGATCCCGGTGGGGGGAGTTAGATGAAAATTCTAGTTATCCAACATTCGTTGCTCAAGGGGAGAGAGTAAAAAGTCGGTTTGATTCAAGAGCCTGGATGAAAGAGATTCTTGAAGGTTTTTGGTGATAGTGCACCAGTCTTCCTCCAGTGTGTTCTGCTTGCCCGAGAAAATATGAAGATTTCTTTGTTTCCAAATATTTCAAGCAATGATTCCAGGTATGAGTTCCCAAAGAAGATTGAGAATTGAACTTTTAAAGGGGTTGAAATCCCATTGTTGAAGAGTATCAGTAATGTTACCTTTTACTCTCTTGGAACGGCATGTGTTCTCTGCGGCCTTATCCCATAACACGCTTGCAAAGGAGCATGAATATAGAAGATGATCAATGGATTTAGAGTGCATATTGCATAAAACGCACGATGAAGGTCCATAGAAACCTCGTTTGAGAATATTGTCCCACGTAAGAATACACCTGTGGGATAGCAACCAGAGAAACATAGAGAATTTGGGATAGATCTTTGGATTCTAGATTTTCCTCCAATTTGTGAGAGGAGGATCCCTCGGATGAGCAATAGAGAGAAAATACACTTCCTTAACCGTATATGTGCCAGAGGTTTTGTAACCCCATCTGAGGATGTCAGGGCCATGCTTAATACGAATCCATCGTTATTGAATATCCTTCCAAATAGACTCCAAATGTTCGAACTCAAGGAAATGTCTCCATCTGCTAGGAATTTTCCATTGTCGAAAGGGAGAAGAGATGTCATCAATCCAAATATCTTTCACAAGTGTATTAATATTTCTCTGTAAATAAACTTGGATGCCTTCCTGGGTAAATATATTGTTGAATCTAGGGGGTTGCTACCAAGTGTCATGCCAAAAGAGGGCATTTGTTTCATCCTGTATTTCCCAGAAGCTATGATGTTGCATAAGATATCTTTGGGTGTTGTCCACTTTCCAAATCGAGGATCCTGGTGGATCCTGGTCAAATATTAAGAGATTGAAAGGGGTGCAATATCGATAATACTTATAGTTCCAAATTTGGGCCCAGTGAGAGTGATTTTGAGTTATCCATTTCCACCAGAGATTGGCAAATAAAACCTTATTAATGATTTCAGGATCTCTGATCCCAAGGCCTCCTTCAAGCTTCGAAAGGCAGACCTGTTTCCATATGACAAGGGACCACCTTTTTATGTTCCTATTACAACCCCAGAGAAATTTCTTTTGGATTTTTTTGATGTGCTTGAGCACCCATTTAGGAGAAGCAAGGACCGAGAAAATATAGAGAGGCATAGATTGCAGGATAGATTTGAGAAGAACTAGATGGCTTGGTAGATTTAGGGAACGAAAGGTCCAAGAAGTAATGCGGGTTTCCAGTTTGTCCAAAAGTTTTTTCCATGAGGAATGCTTGATTGTCGAGTCAAAGAGCGGTGCTCCTAGATATTTCGAGGGAAAAGTGGCCACAAGAATATTGAGAATTTGGGAAATGTTGTGTTAGCTGGTAATGCTGGTGTTATAGAAGAATAATTGTGACTTAGCCAGATTAATAGAGGTTCCCGAAGCTTTAGAGAAGGTTTCCAAAATGGATTTCAAGGTGTATGCTACCTGAACCAAGGGATGGCCAAAGAGAATATTGTCATCCACAAACTTGCTAATAAACATTGGTGGAAGCTCCATGAATAGAGATACCTCTTAAAGATTTGGAGGATATGGCCACTTTAAGCAATAATCTCAAGCCTTCAGACATTAGAATGAAGAGGGATGGGGAGAGTGGGTCTCCTTGTCTAATCCCACGAGAGGGGGTGAAAGTGGAGGAAGGCGTTGCATTGACAAGAATAGAGTAAAAAGTAGAGGAGATTAAATCTATAATCCAATTGGTCCAGGTTCGATAGAAGCCAAAAGAAAGGAGAGTTCTTTCAATGAACTCCCAACTCATTTTGTCAAAAGCTTTGGAGAAGTCCAACTTGAGAAGCATACCTGGAGTTTTGGAATGTTTCAAGGAGTGAGTGATTTCATGTGCTAGAATGATACCATCCAGGATCTTACGGCTCTCCACATATCCAAATTTCTTAGGGGAGATGAGTAAGGGAAGAAGAGGTTTTAGACGATTGGCTACAACTTTAGAGATTATTTTGTAAGTGACATTACAAAGAGAGATTGGATGGAACTTACCAGGATGATTAGCTTCGTACTCCTTGGGAATGAAAGTGAGGTGACTGGCATTAAGGGTGGGGAGAACCCAATGTTTCTTCCTCTATTCTTGTACAAGATCCAGAACTTCATTTTTGAGCATATCCTAGAAGTGATTGAAGAAATTAATGGTAAAGTCGTCCAGACTCGGAGCTCTTCCTTCTGCCATTTGTTTTACAGTTGTTTCCACTTCCTGCATGGAGATTGGTTTCATGGGGGAAGCATTGTGCTCTTCAGTTATTAAGGATGGGATGTGCGTTAGAACCTGCTGTATAGATTCATCTTTAGAAACATCATCTTTAGTGAGCATTGTTTTATAGAACCCTAAATATCTCTTTCTAAATCAACATGTTCTTCCAAAATGGTGTCATCTTCAGTTTTGATCCTTATGATCATGTTTCTCATTCTGTGTTGGACAGTGGAACGATGGAAGAAGGTAGTATTTATTTACCCTCTTTAAGCCAGTCAACTCTAGACTTATGTTTCCATAAAATTTCTTCATGTTCACAACATTGGTTAAGACGGTACAGTAGATCATTTTCTTTGATTTTGGTTTCAGCAGTGTACCCGATGTCCATGATGATGTGTTGCATTGATTTCAGTTCATTATGTATGGCTTCTTTGTCCTTGAAAATGTTTCCAAAAGTACATTGATTCCATTTACGAAGGTTAGAGCAAAGAATCCAAAGTTTATGATGTATGATGGTCATTTTGGATCGTCTTATGACTTGCATAGTGGTCCACCATTCTTCCATAGTACTATTAAAGGAAGCATGTTTTAGCCAGAATTTTTTAAAGCGAAAAGGATGATAGAGGGTTGTACCTAGACCGTGCCAGGAAAAGGAGATGAGCCAATGGTTAGAACCTGCAGTATGAAGAACAGTCGATCCCAAGACCCCACCAAGAGTAAGGGTATTATTTGAAACAAGGAAGCAGACTAGTCGTTTGGTAATGTGATACATGACTCCTCTTTTCTTATTCCAGGTAAAGAAGCTAGAGACCGGGAGAAGATCGATAAGGGATTTCTTGGCCACAAAGTATTTAAAGTCCTGATCTTTCGTAGAGAGTGACTACATCCCCCCTTTATTTTCCTCCATATTGAGGATCATATTGAAGTCCCCTCCAATAAGAATGGGGGAATCAGAATGGTGTTGAACAAACCAGTTAAGATATTGAATAAGTTGGATCTTAAGACAGGGGGGTTGAGGACCATAAGCTTTGATGAGATGTCCTCTAATATTAGTCCCAATTATGTGAAAGATAGCAGATAAGGAATGGCTTGTGGAGGAAAAGTGACTAACAGAGACTTGCAAAGGATTCCAAATGATGAAGATGCCACCCGAGGCTCCTTTGGCATCAATGGAAATACTCTGACTCCATTTCCAGATTCTGGTGAAAATATTCACAAGAAATTCAGTAGAATAATTATTTTCTTGCAGGAAGAGGATAGAAGGTTTATCCTGCATAATTTTCCTTTTGAGCAGTATGTGCTTGGAGGTAACGTTGAGGTCGCAGACGTTCTAGGAGATGAGCTTCATGGGATACCTTGGGAGGAAGAGGATAATAATTATGTAAGTTGAGCATACTGGCCTAACTCAATAAGTGCATTACCTAGTCTGTTTGATTCTTGTAGGTCGGTTTTGCGCCCTCTTTTCCTATTTTCCTCTGGAATTTTTTGTTTAGCCTTTTGTAGCGGGTGATAAACACCTAGTTTATTCTAAGCTTTGGATTTGACAAGAGCTTCCTATAGTAGTTAGACTTCCCGAGCAGGAATGGAATCAAAGGCTTTTTGAGTGCAAGCGTCCTATATACATCCGATATCTAACTTGCCCAGATATTGATCCCTCAAGTATTCATCCATAAATTCCTATGGTCGAGCTTCTGTTGGCAACTCCAAAGGATCCGATGAAGGCATCGAAAAAGGATTTGTTTCTTTATCCAAAGGATCTGAATTGATTGGAAAATCTCATGATCTCAATTTTTGCTCAAATTTTTGCTGGAGCGTGGGATCTGGAATCATGGAATTGGTAACATGGATATCCATATGCATCTCCTCAGATGGAGTTTCAACTTGATTGTTCAAGACATCAAAGTTGTTACTAGTGGTGGGTATATTTTCTTGAAAGTTGTATGTCCCATCTTTTCTATGGTGGCACTTTTTTCCCTAGTTTCTTGAATCCCTCTGTGTCCTATTCGTCATTCTTTGAATTTTCCAGACTAGTTCTGTTGAGCCAAAAAACTCTAAAAAGGTGTCCATGCTCATGGAATTTACAGCAGTGAAACTGAACATGTTCATAGTCAATAGGTTGGAGCCAGTCTGAATCTTCATGATATAGACGGATTGCATCTAGGAGAGTGTTTGCAATATTCCTATACACAAATATCCTAGCATAGGAAGTGAATTTATTCATTTTAGTCTGATTAGCCGATATAACATAGGTTCCCATGGTGTTTCTAATTTATTTGAGGGTGTCCTCATCCCAGTATTCTTGCGGAAGGGAGAACATCTGGATCCAAATTGGAGCCCAAGAGAAGTCTTATTTTTCTGGGTTGAATATTTCCATCCAGTTTCGGAGATAAAGACCTGTCGCATTGAAGAAGTAGTGTCCTCCTTCTTCTACTTTGGATTTATTATCTAGATGATGAAATGTGATGGTAAATAATCCTTTCAATCCAAGTTGTAAATCAAAGTGGGCCTTCGGTTTCCATTTGGAACCACTCCATCCACGAAAGGCCTGTTCAGTTGGTCAAAATCCCATAAATTTGTGTATGATCACGTGATCCTTCATTTTTTGTGCCTAAGTGTTGATCCTTTTAGCGAGGAGATGGAGGAAAGGTCAATCCTTTGTTCTAGAAATACAGGTTTGGGTGTTGAACTTCCCCTTTTCCTGAATCGTTGTCTGTATTTTCTCCTGTGCATGCAGACCTTGATTTCCATTAAAAATCAAAACCTCTTCAGACCCAATTTGAATGGTGATGGGTGCCTCTGATGTAGATCGGTCGGCTGGTTCACGACCTAGATTGTTGGAGAGAGATTGGGTGCCTCTAATGCAGATCATCCATCTGGTTCTATTATGGATCGTCACTAATTCAACCCCATTAGTGAGGTGCTATAGAATAGAACTATAATTCCATGAAACCTGTGAACAAATCCATTCAAACATACAAAAAATATTAGTTATCCCTTGAGGCCAACATGGAATGCAATCCATATGAGTCTCCTTTGACGTAATCAAAGGTACAAGGTAGATACATTAGATATGGAATTTCACAGGTCCTAAGGGAAGTCATGGTTCACACAACCACACATGAGCAAAGGATAATGCCACTACAAAATCTACATGTACAAAATTAGTTGGCATATTTTGAATTATGAGTGCATAGAAACACTAGAAAAATAAGCATGCAATCAACATGCGCAGCCTTATAAGGTTTATATGGCCTTGTGATTTCAGCCTTGAAAAATTGTCCTTCTATGGTGAAGAAGTATCTTAGAGTCTAGCCATGTAAATAAGGCATATTCACAAACAATATAATATCCTTTCCTAGAGATATATCATCTTTATTTAAAATCCATGGGACATCGCCTTCTTTAAAAGGCCAAGAGGGACCGACCTCTTCCTTCCTTTCTTTTCTTGGTCAATGTTTCATTTTAGTATATGAGAAAATAAGATCTCCCTTAGCACCCAATATATTACTTTTCTTATGATATGTTCCTCCATAAAGAAGATGAAACATTTTTTAATATACATAAGGGATATAGTAAGTGAGTAATCTTAAGTCAGTATCGAAATGAAAACTCATAAATACAAATTTACTTTTCATTCCAGTGGAAATTTTCTCAACATAGGTGTTTAAAAATTCATGATCATAAAACATAAGTTCCCCATCTAAATTAGACAATTCTACAATTTCCTTCTCCTTATCTATTTCATATGCCCAAAGATAGTACGTCAGTCATGTTTCATTATTTAAAGTCTTCGAGTTCTCTCTAACTTTCCATTGAACGCATTTGGTGTTCTTCTACAAGGGTGGTATTCTAAGAGGAATACCATTGAGTAGTCATACATGGATTTCATAGGTTATTGGACCACCTAACATTTATAGAAAGCACACAACATTGAAATCCATGATACTTTTTTGTTATAATACATGTGATGTTATTGGATACATAACACATTAGTGCCAATTAACATTATATATATATATATATATATATAATCACTCAATGTGCTTACCAAATAAAACTCCTAATATTGGATAGTCATGTGTGGTGTACATACTAAAAATTTCATGCACTCAGGCAATTAATTCAAACCTAAAATGTGTCCTTCCTCCTAGAAGGTTTCTTGGATTTTAGCCCTAGAATTTTCATCCTTAGAGCTGTTGTAAATTAAAGTACAAAACAACAATAGAAATATCGCAATCATTCACTTCAAACAACCCCAAACTTCACAACAATTCATTGAAAAAATATACCAAACATTGAGCTAAGTTTCGGGCCTCTTATAAGGAAACTTATTAACCAAGACTAGGTTTGAAAATGTACTTATTCAGTAGTAATTAAAACAATATTGTCAACCCTTTTATTTTCTACATTTCATTCCAATACACTTAACAATTTTCCCATTTACTTATTTCAAATAAGTGATACATAAACCATTGTAAATAGCAATGCATAAAGAAAATATAAAGTTGAAATTCAAATTTGAAAATTTCATAAGATATGGATAGATGGAAAATTCATTAATATGCTCAATATGAACCGCAAGGACATACCATATCCTTCTCTCAAGGCTAGTAGAAAACTCCAACTGTCCAAAAATACCTAGCTAGGGAAAATTATCAAACCCTAGTTGAACCAAGAAGGTCCAATGAGCAAGAATATTTCCAACACATCCTCTAAGGGAAGGAACCATATTCTCTTCTTCTCCATAAATTCACCCCAAGGTTTATCACCAAACCCTAATATTGTTTCCTTCTTAGAGTAGAAACCCCAACCTCGGTAATTTGCAAAAACCCTTATGCTCCAATACAACAGAGACTAAGTGCATAAGAAGATTCAATAAAGAAATAATACTGCTCTTCACTAGCATATTCTTCAGAAGAGTAAACCCTATAATCTCACAAGGATCAAGACCTAATAAATATGCCTCCTTCAAACTTCATATCTCCTCCTAGCTTTCATAGTGACTTCCTAAAAAAATATAAGTAAAGAAAATAGTACAAATGATTACATGAATGGAAAGAATCGCTCCTTCCTCTATTTATATAGGTAAGGGATTCTAACAATACTATGTAATCGCAATCCCTTACAAGAAACCTACGTGAGACCTTGTATGCCAACAAAAGTGAGATGCCAATTCTAAAGTATGTGTCATGCTCCAAGGTGATTTCATGCACAATAATGGTTCCAAGGTGTAGTTACATAAGGCATGTCCACACCACTCCATCACAAGCCTCTATAGACTTTATCAATCCTCATAATCAATGTACTCCACTGAGTTAGCTACCCCCTACAAGAACATTGTCGAAGTCGCAAGCATCCCCAAGCCATCTCCAATCCTCTAAACATGAATCAAAACTTCACATTTCATATAGGGCTAGAATCCTTCCTCCATCATGCAAAATACTCCTCATCCCAAGTATTGTTCCCACCAAGCAAGTGGTTCCTTTATGTGTCCCTCAGGAAGGGAATCCACCAATCAAGCAATAAAACTCCAATTCCTAAGAGAAGAACACCAAGCCAACACCATCTTGAGTTTAATCATCCACTAAGAAAAAAATATCAAGATTTCATATCCATCATAGACCATCTCTCATTCTACATTAATTCAATGTCTAAGATTATCTAGGAGCTAAGCATACACCATGTATCCTAAATTTCATGAACCACCCCTAACATGGCGTAAACACTTTCAAAGTAACTCAAAAATATAATAATACATGCTTATTCCATACAATATAAAAGAGATCTCCATTGATGTAGGTCTTAGTACATCATATACCAATATCTCTTTCCATAATTGCTTTAAGTCATTGATAAATAATCAGAGGTAGAGATCCATTCTCTTCACTTGTCTTCTTTAAAGGTCTACCAGAGCCAACATAAGATGTCCATTTTTTACAAACAACCATGGAGGGATGTATATTGTTATTGATCACTACCAATGGCCAAACATAATAGGTGATGTTTTGGAGGGAATAAGATCACAACAGGATTTGAGCCCAAAATCCGACAGATGCCATGTTCAATCAAAGGTTTCATATATCAATCTTGAATTTATTGAGCCATGTATCAGTTATTTGTTTCTTTTCTATTAAATACACTAATACCCTTTGAATGTTTGTGATTATAAGCATGTGCGTCAATATATTAGGGGGTTATGTGCCTTACCCTTTTCTTTTGATTTTTGATACCTATCAAAAACCTACATTATAGACATATCTCTTTGTCCACATACTTTCCTTTATAAAAAAATACAATCATGATATGGTATGTACTCAACACCTAACCTTTTCAGCGGTTGTGTTTCCTCTTCATAATTGTTGAGGGGGGCATTGTCACTTTGAAGTACCTTATATTTGAATAATTTGCAATTAGTGGGAAATATAGTTGTACATTGTCATTAAGAACACATAAAATCCATTTCATTGAATTTCTTTGACAAGATTCATTAAAATATATGGGAATTATATGTGCGTTGAGAAACACACATCTAGCATACCATACATTGCTTTCAAATTGTAGGTTGACATTGTTGTCCCTAGTTGGGTAGACCTTAACCCATGTCCAAAAAGAGGGGTGATGGAAGAAAATTTAGGCTTTCCCAGGTATCAGTGATATGAGCATCATCCCCTAGATCATCTTGTTGGAATTCATGTACCAATATTCCTTCCATGGAATGGGTATCCTGTAACAAATCATCCATACCAACATCTGTCTCATTGTTTTTATCCCCAAATTTCGAAGAACCAATGTCACTATAGGTGTTATAAATTTCTGACATAGAGTGTAGTGGGAATTGAATATGTGGTTGATCCAACCATGCTTACTATACGTATTCTCTAAGTTGTGCTTGTATAACATCATTCTCTCTAGTTAACATTGTAGTGGGATACAACAATAGATGGTAGACATGTTGCATATTGTTTAAATCTTAATTGCAAACATATTGAATATTAAATTAATGATATTAGTAAACACAATGCATTTAGCGTGTTCAAACATTGAAGCAAACATTTATTACAAGCATGGATGTTTTTTCAAATACAAATGCAACTAGAAATTTATAAAAGAAATGTCGAATTAAACAATAAAATTACATTAATTCCATTTACAATAAAAAAAATGTTGTTACTTAGTGATATTTTTCTTACGCCCCAAGGGAATATCTAAAGGTAGTCCCAAGGCAAGTCACTTTTAATAAGTAGTTGGTGGTATATGTAAGCTATAGTTTATTAAAAACTCATCACTAGGAGACACTATGTTTTTCATGCATAACAACATATCCAAATTCCTTTTCATGAACTCTTTGTCATTGGAGTGTTCCTCAAATGAACAATTTGCACTAAATAACGAGCACCTACAACTATTTATGGATTTTTCAATATTGCCATGAGTACAAGGATCACCATCATTATATAACAAGTTTTTTTGTTGAAGTTTATGAATTCAACTTTCATTCAATGCTTCACACACATATACTCACAATTTCTCCCTATCACTATATGAGTGCCCCATTTTCCAATGCTAATGAATTGCCTTATTTATCCATTCATTCTCTTCCACAATAGATTTGTCTTTTGTTTCATAATTTTGCAAATCATGCTAGATCTACATTTTATCTACGTGGAAACCATGCCTCTTCGTTGGAGAGGAGACTAGGTAAATGAATTATCATCACTTAATTTCATTGATTGAATTTAAAATTAACCTTTGATTATTATTTTTTAATTTTGTGCCAAAAAAAATTGTCATGGGTGTGACCCTGGATTTTTTTTCTCACCCCAAATCTTGGTATCTATATAGGCCATGCCTATTAGTAGTTCTCTAATCCATTTGAAACACACTAAATAATTGTATATGAAACACATGTGAATATCAAGTTGTCATGTGCACCAATGAATGTATGGGAGCATTGGCCACACTGCTTCTCATAAGTTAAGGAGCGCCACACATCCTTGGTAATTAATTTGAACGAGGTTGGTGTGCCTATTGGTGTGCATCAATATGAGAATATTTTTCATTTTTAATGCATTGAAGTGTTGATGCATTGAAAAAAAAATTGCCCTCCAATGACAGTGAATCATACGTAAAGTAAGCACTTGTATATATATTACATGGTGGATATAAAATATGTTTAAAATGTATTGGACTAGGCTAATGTAAATGTGGTAGGTTAGAGTGTCAGTGCACTAACTAAATTTTAGTTCACCAAGGATGGTATGTTTATTAAAAATTGACAAATCATTAAGTTTACACATGTTTTATGCAAAAAAAATTAAGATCAATATTGAATTAATACTACAAATTGTAATTTATTGCAAATTGTTTGTTTTGTAGATATATTTACTTAATAAGATTTGTATGTGAAGCAAGAACAACCACAATAACAATAGTTCAACTCATACAACTTTGTACATATACAGGAGGCAAGGGAGGGTGAGGGACATCTTTCTTTGTCATATTAGACCTTCGTGTCACAACCTTTTAGGGGTTGTTGGCTTCGTCAATTTTTCTGGGGATAACTCCCTCAAGGAGAACATGACTTGTTGTTGCAATTGATTCATCATGAGGATTATGATTGATAGGTTTTCAGGGTTGGCCCAATTTGTGGTACCAACCCATAGAGGAGGATTTTTTATTTCATAATCATGATCTAGATGGTGACGGAAAGGCTTTTCCCTCTTTCTGTAATTTATTTCCTAGTGTTGCAAGAAATATTATGCTAGCATATGTGCAGAGACATGTTAGTGTAGTCGTTAATGACCTCGTTGACTTCCAAGTTACTAAAGGCTAGTTGATATTACATTATTTTGGACTATAGATTAGGTGCTTATGCCTTATCATCGTGGCACCAGAACACCATACCGCTGAAAGGTAGTGCATTAGTCACCATGTGATGTAAAATGCATATAGTCTATTTCACAGGCCTAGACTTATTAGGTGGTTACTACTATTTTACAACAATTTTGTATAGCTTCAAATCATTGTCCCAACTTGTTGGAGGGAAGATTCTCTTCCCCGTTACTTCATCTTTGTTTTGTTTATTTTTTGAGAGGCTTCCAATAACTTGAGTGATATTTGATCACTATCATCCTGGCAATGGTTGATGCACACATGCACATATGGGGGTAGTTGTTACCCAAGAGGAGGTAGTTGAAGTACCTATGTAGGTCGAATGATGTTTTTGGCTATAGCGGGGACAAATCACATCCTCGATCTTGTAAATTATATGTTTATGAGGATGGACTATCAAGGGTTTCATTACATCCTATTTACTTGATACAACACAGGTAATATTATCGTTATCTTTTGATTATTCTAGCATCATATTTTTTGTCTTATTTAATACACATGTTATTGATTATAAGATTTTGTTTAAATTGTATAAAATTATTGTTGTCTACTATTTTGTAAATGTTGACTCACATGTCAATGATGGGTCTACTATTTAATTTTGAGATGCCTTACAATTTTTACCTTTAATTATACAAAATCAATTCATTTGGATTGTCGCTGAAAAAACTTATAATCATTTAATACCATATAATGTTTTACTCTTTTTCAAGATTATTTTTTTGTTGTCCATAAAACCACACAATACGATGACAAAACATGTCCACAAATTTGACTAAATTTAAATGTATTATTAAATATTTTTACTATACTTATTTTCCAATATTAATATAATTAAATTATGACAATTAAATTTAACAAAATAATCATTCTTCGAAAATATTTTATAGTGATAACAATATAAAATATAAAATCATTTAAGAAGACTGGCTCACACCCTTTAGGATGAATCATGTATGTCAGCATAAGACTCATTTATCTTTGTTGATTTTTTTGCTTTGATTTAAAACAATGATTCAAAAGATGCTCTTGAATAAGTGCTAAATTTTTCCTTTATGAATCCAATTCTCCATCAAAGTTTGTTACAAACAACCAAGTTTCAGATTTTACCAATCAAAATGTGCTAAATTTTTCCTTTATGAATCCAATTCTCCATCAAAGTTTGTTACAAACAACCAAGTTTCAGATTTTACCAATCAAAATGATCATTATGTAACTATGTAACAAGTAGCAAAAAGTTTCACTTAATCCTCTATCCACGTGGAGAAGAACAAATCAATTTTGGTCTGTTATTGGCTAGATAATGTTGTTGGAAAGGTTCATATTTAAGAAATCACTTTGCTTCGCTATATAAAAGTCATATAACAAGATATTTCATAAACTTTATACAAAAATCCTTTATTGGTTCCTTAAGTCACTTAAGTGGAGTTCGCCCACGTCTCATCTCCACGTTCACTTAAATGGCTGTGTTTATGTCTCCTTCAAACCTAAGGCTAAACCCTTTTTATGTTTTTATTTATGAATTTATTGTAGAGAGTTTTAAGAAGCATGGTTTTTATCTTTAGTGTCAACAACGGCGACTCTAATTGTTTGAATGACCTAGTCCTTCGATGAAAATGATATCCATAACCCTATAAGGTTACAAAGGGTGGGTTGTATTGTATTATATTATGCAAAATGTAACCTCTTACTATGTAGTCTATCCATCAAAACCGAATCAAGAAATGTTTAGAGAAGCAGGCAAGCAATGAGTTTACTTAATTCATTATCATGTAAGTTTTAACATGAAGGATGCATTGTTTAGGTTGGTTACTCAATGATGTACAACATATTCTATTGTTGGAAACTTAATCAGTAAGACTATGGTTCCAAATTGTAAATATAAAATATGAAGAGTTCGTAGGTAGTCCAAAATAATACCACATGACGATATAGAATATTTTACCTATGTTTCCACCCAGACGCAAGAGATGTATTTGGTTTACCAAGTTTCCAACAGAGAGAGATATATAGAGCCAAGCTATAAACAAACTACCCAGAAGCTCATAGATGGGTGCCACCCCACCTATATATGGCAGTTGTCTGGTGATCCCCCCCATTCTGGTAGATGATTTCCATCAATCTAATAAATAAAATCACTTACTCCTCCTAATCGGCGACCTCACACACTCGGGCTGGAGTATGGCTTTCACATATATAGAGAGTTATATCTATACTAGAGGTAAGAGGTGTATATAGGTTCCAAAGGCTGTATGGCTGAGTCTGAGTTGAAGGATCGAGGGTAGAGTTCCAAAGGATATTTTTCCAAGGCTGGATGTATGAGGATGGAGGGTAGATATAGAGGTGTACTGGCTTTAACATAACGGGTATGCTTGAACAACTGCCTCTCCTGCCATGGGAAAACATTTTGACTGTTGTTGGTTGCACCCACCATAGTCAAAGAGACATTAGGAGATGGAATCCAATAGTCATTTTTGAATGTATAAATAATTGCCTATGCATTGAATAAACATGAATTCACATTAGAGGAAATTTCAACTCAAAATGAGCCTTTTAATCCTCATTCAAATTCCATGTCATCATGTGTTAGCCAATGAAATTTCTTTAAAATTGAAATACCTTATAGGTCTTAAACACTTTTTTTATATAAATTTGGGGATAGGTATCATTAAAAAAACAATTTTTTTTGTTCATATTTTCCTGTGTTTTTACTCAATTTTCGATTGGGATGTCATCATCACGTTTTTCAGGTATTTCTTTTTTTGGGGGTAGCGGGGTCCGTCAAAAGTATGCCAAGTGTACTCGTTGGATGCGGAATTAATTCCGCATCCAACGTGCTCTCTCGATCGAAATTTGAATAAAAACACAGGGAGATATGTCAAAAATACGAACAAAAAAAATAGTTTTTTTTATTTTCTTCCTCCAAAATTAATAAATATTATTTTATTATTTTAACTATTATTTTATTATTTTCCTTAGGAGACCCATTTTGAGTTAAATTTCCTCTAATTAAAATTATTTTTCTGTGAACGGTATCAAAGCCTGGTCATAACTGATGTCTGCCAGATTCTATGCTCCGTGTCTCTTTTGCCATTAGTTTTGCAGATAACGTTCCTCTTTCATACCCTCAACATACAACCTGTGCATGCCATTCTCTTCGTGTATCTGCACCCATCCACAAACGCGGTCTCTTTGTGTGGGAGTGGTATAAACTATCGACACTTTGCTTGAAGGGTCTTGCCAAGATTGTTGATACTGTGGGTGAGAATTGAAGACTCCCTTTACTCGAAACCCTAATCCCGTGAAGACTTTGTGAAGCGTCTCACCTTTGTGTCAAGATCCCTTCAACTGTGTGCGACTAATGCATTGATGCAATTGTTGTATTGTAGCCTATGCATGGAGATGTGTGAGACTCCTCTCCTCTAGTTCGAATGCTAAGTATTATTTTTCATTGAAGTGCTTAGAGACCACCCCTCCTCCATCGCATTGTTGTAGAATTTGTTGCAGCATACTGATTTTTTGTGTACCTAAAACCCTATTCTCACGAGCATTGAAGTGATTGAAGACTCAATCATTTTCCAGACTGCGTTGAAGGAGCGTGAGCATGCTGTATTGAAGTTCGTTGAGCATGGTGTTACGACTAGTATTGAAAGATGCGATTGTGCATGCTAAAGGTTGCATGGAGCTCTCTCTCTTGATGAAACTGCATGGAGCTCTCTCCACATATTGAAGGCTGCATGGAATGAATCTAGCATAGAGATCTGACTTTTCCTTTTGAAGCTGGTATCCACAAGTGCGTTAACCCCTTTTCTCTCTGAAACTCCAATTTTCGTAAGGTGAATTGAAACGTAGAGAGTTGTGACCTTGGTATATTTTGAGGACGGTTTATGATCTCTAATATGGGAGAGCTATGACCACTCCACTCCATGAGATATGCAACCTCTCATCGCTCTCCAGTGCTGCAACCTCCACTTAAGAGCTCCAACTGATATTGAAGTTGTTATGACATCTTAATGCGTGAAGTAAAAATGTCTTTGTTTGTTTATTGAAGTGAGCTACATTCCTAGTATTTGTTGTTGCATAATATACCTTGAAGAGATATCTCGAAGGCTTACCCTATTTTTTTTTATGAAGGCATAGAGTGGTCATTTATACCATGCCATTGCATAGACTAGTAACACATTTTTATTTTGACATTTGCATTTACATTAGTCAAATTTTTTTATGTGAATTATAAAGAGCATAAACTCATACCTGCATTAGTGCATGGAGATTCGTGTAGAAACTATTTGTTTGATCATATTATATTGAAAAAGGTGGCAAAGACTTAGACCTGCACCTTTTCCTTTTTTCCCATAAACTCTGTCAATTTGCACGTAAATATGAGTTCACTAGCATCCATAGTAGATGTTGTTCTTACTGGTAAAGGAAACATTAGAGGAAATTTCAACTCAAAATGGGCCTCCTAAAATGAATTAATAAAATAATAGTTAAAATAATAAAATAATATTTATTAATTTTGGAGGAAGAAAATAAAAAAACTACTTTTTTGTTTGTATTTTTGACATATCTCCCCGTGTTTTTACTCAAATTTCGATCGGGAAAGCTCGTTGGATGCGGAATTAAATTCCGCATCCAACGATTGCCCATTCGGCATACTTCTAATGGACCCCGCTACCCCAAAAACAAGAAATACCTGAAAAAATGGAACGATGACATCATCATTCCATTTGAACATTAGAACATTAGAACATTTTTAGCACTAAGTACACATATTAGGCCCCTTGACATGGGTTGGGGGAAACACTTGGTCCTTAGGCCTTAAAGGAATATCTTAACCATTTAGGGTCAAAATTGATGCCTCCAACCACCACACATGACGTTGAAAGTGAATCATGTGAATCTTAATGGGGAGATGCATGCCATCATCATTTGTTGAGCACTAGGTATGCATCTCAAGGCCATGGACATGGTCAGGGGAGGAAAATATGGCGTTAGGCCCTAACTAAATATTCTAGGCATCCAAGGATAGGAAGGATGCCTTAAAAAATTACACATGGCATCTCATAGGTAAATTTGGACTATGAATATGGATGTTAGTGGAATTAGGTGGTTTTGAGTAGCATGTATGGGACCTCTGAGACATGATTGAGGGAATATACTCATGCCTTAGGACATAATGGGATATTTGAGGCACTGATGTTAATGAACAATTCCTTGAAGCACCACACATGACCTACTCAATGTATACTTGGTCTCCAAGAAAATATGCACATGCCTTTAAGAGGGTTTAAGCTTTAGATATGGGTATTGATGCCTCAACATGGTCAAGGAAGGAAATCCAAGACTCGATCCCTAAATAATATTTTTGGCATTTATGGCTACGCATGCGCCTTACTCACTATCCCTCTATTCCTTACTCACTAGCCCTCCTTGTCTTTGTATTTCCATCTCTCTCTATCTCTATGTGAATGTGTGTGTCTTTCCCCCCCCCCCTCTCTCTCTCTATCTATATGTGTGTGTCTGTCCCTCCCTCACTCCCGATATCTTGGAGCCTCTCTCCGCCTTCTTTATACCTCCCTCATTATCCCTCCCTACATCACTCTCTCTCTATTTCTCCCCCCTCTCTCTCCCACACAATCTATATATGTGTATGTGTGTGTGTGTGTCCCTCCTCCTTCTCTCTATCTATATCTATGAGGGAGTGTCACACTTGTGTCACTTCCTCACCCCCCCCTCTCTCATAGTCTCTATTCACCTTCTATATAACTCCCTCAATATCCCCCCCTCCATATTATTCTCTCTATCATTCGCCCCTCCCCACTCTCTCTCCCTCTCTCTCTCTCTCTCTCTCTCTATGTGTGTGCGAGTGTCCCTCCCTCACTTCCCATATTTCATTACCTCTCTCCACCTTGGTTTTATTTAGGCTTTCACAATTGGTAGTCATTAATGGAGAGTTTGGAACCTGTGTGGATCTTTTTATCTCAACGCGTTTTGGACTTTAGAGTTGAGTTCGTCTTCACGAGAAGGATGTCTCTCAAAGGAACATTAAGGTTCATTAGACTCCATAAATATTGTTTTTTATTATTAGTGAATGTGTCGGCTTGTTTTATTAATTAATTAGTTGGTTAACGTTTTTTATTATCTATTTAGTTTATTATTATTGTTTTCATTTTTATTATGTTGTTTATTACTATTATTATCATTATTATCATTTTTTATCATTTTATTATTATTATTATTATTATCATCATCATTATCATTATCATTATTTAACCTTATGGAATGAATAATTACTTTCCAAGTCTCACACAGGGTTAGGCCATCATCTCTGTTGAAATTTCTTGTATGTTTCTCTATCTCGATTGTTTCACATATACGTCGCTTGTTATAGTGTTCTTCAAGGGCTATGACCTTTTCTCCTTCAATGCAAACATGGTGGTTTGTTCTTGATGAATGTTCTGCCATGACCGACATCTTGGTTCTTTCATGAATGGTGTCGGCACAGTGTTCTTTTAATCTTAATTTTATTGATTGGCCTGTTTCCCCTATGTATACTTCACCACATGAGCAAGGGATTGAATAAATTCATTTTCATAGCTTTGGGTCAGCCGGGTCTTTTTCTTTGTCCAATATGTTCCTTAGGGAGGTTGGTGGACAAAAGCAACGTATACGTGAAACATCCAGGAAATTTCAATAGAGATGATAGTGAGGGAGGTATAGAGAAGGGTGAGAAATTTCAACGAAGAAGGATAGTGAAGAGACGTATATGCAAAGTAATCAAGATATATAAACATCCAATAAATTTCAACAAAGATGATGGGCTAACCCTCTATGAGACCTGGAAACCAATTATTCATTCCATAAGGTTAAATAATGATAATAATAATAATAATAATAATTGATAATAATGATAATAATAATAATAATAATAAAAAGTGAAAACAATAATAATAAACTAAATAGATAATAAAAAAATTTAACAACCTAATTAATTAATTAAACAAGCTAACGCATTCACTAATAATAAAAAACAATATTTATGGAGTTTAATGAACCTTAATGTTCCTTTGAGAGACATCCTTCTCCTGAAAACGTACTCAACTCTGAAGTTTGAAACGCGTCGAGATAAAATAAAATAAAAACTCTCTCCACCTTCTCTATACCTACCTCACTATCCATCCCTCCATCATTCTCTCTATTTTTCACCCCTCTCCCTCTCCTCTGTCGCTCACCCATCCCCCTCTCTCCCACAGAATCTCTCTCTCTCTCTCTCTCTCTCTCTCTCTCTCTCTCACACACACACACACACACACACACACAAACTCCCTTTGTCCCTCCCTCTCTCTCCACCTTCTATTTACCTCCCTCTAACAATCTCTCCCTCCCTTCTCCCTTAATCATACCAACCTTCATGCCATTATCCCTCTACCCTATCCTCTCTCTCTCTCTCTCTCTCTCTCTCTCTCTCTCTCTCTACTTGTATCCCTCCCTCCCTATCGCTTTTAACCCTTCCTCTCCATGTTTCTCTCTTTCACATCCTCCCTCTCTCTCCATCTCTCAATCCTCCACCCTCTGTCTTTGGCATTCTCTCTATCTCTCTCTCTCTCTCTCTTCTCTCTCTCTCTTTTCAACTTATCCCTTCTCCTCGACCCCTACCTCATTATGACCCTTATTCTTTGTTTTAACACATCTCATTTCCATCTCTTCAGTTTCCCCCTCCTTCGCCTCTCTCCTCCAACACATCATATTCCTCCTCTTATACTCCATATCCACATTTCCATTCACCAATCCTCTCTCTCATCAAACCATCAACCACTTCCTCCGCTCCACCTTATCCCCCTACCTCATTATGACCCATATTCTTTGTTTTATCGCATCTCGTTCCCATCTCTTCAATTACCCCCTCCTTCGCCTCTCTCCTCCAACACATCATATTCCTCTTCTAATACTCCATATCCACCGTTCCATTCACCAATCCTCTCTCTCATCAAACCATCACCCACTTCCTCCCCTCCACCATAGCTAATTGGGCATTTGTTCCAGTTTCTAAAGAAGTCATTGTTTACGCACTCATTACAGTATTCTACACACAATTTTTTCTGACGAAATCTTAAACATAAATAGCATTTTTTCTCCAGATTCTAAATATGTAATTTTTATTAAAAAAATATTATATTTTCTTCTTTTTTTCAATTCCTATTGTGTCATAACTCCTTAACTCAAAAAAATATGTTGTTAGTGTTTTTTCCATAACTTTTTCAATTCTTAATCGTTTTAAAAAGAAATTATATGGTGCACTAGAAGACACTCACCTCTACATTCTAAAAAAAAACTCATTTCATGATTATTTCATTAAGACCTTCAAAGGATGCACCCACAAAAGATGTATCATTTTCGAGGAATGATCACTTAGATAATTATAAAAAATAAATAAAAATTACTAATTTTATTTTCGAAAAATAGCGTTGCACTAGTGCTATACGTTCTGTACATGCCTACAAATTTTTGTATCACGAAACCATCATTTATGCCCTCAAAGACTACACCCACAAAAACATATACCTTATCATTTGCCTAAATAATAAAAAGTGACTATTAGAAAAAATGAAAGTTGACATAGTTATAAAAAATTTCAATACATAAAACTTATATATTCGAAACGTGATTCAATTTCCTACATTTAATCTTTTTTACTCAAAGCAAGATATTTTGTGTAAGAATCTCAAAAAATACAATTAAGTTGAGGGATGCCTGATTTTTCAATTTTCTATTGCATCTAACATGCCAAAAATGACTCTCATTAGCTTGCACTCACCCATAACCAAAAGAAAGAAAACAAAAGTAAGATCCAAGAGGCTGGTAAAGCACTTGATTTTGCTCATTGTATTGTTATACATTGTAATATTGGAATAAATGAAATAAAATATTTTTCATCTTACAAGATTGTTGGTTGCTTGATATTGGTGCAACATCCCACGACTTTTAGAAAAGATTGTTTCGAAGAACTAAACGACATTTTAGGCATTGTACTTTGCATACAAATCTAGCCTCAAACCAAAGGGAATTGGTTCCATCATGCTCAAGTTGCATGGATTCCCTGATTGTGTGTTGCAAAATGTTCTCTATCTTCCAGAGTTGCAGAGAAGCATGTTGTCCTTAGTGAAAATTCAATAGCAAGGTCATTCCATCCACATGTTCGATGGAACCATAGAGATAAGAAAGTCCTCTGAAAATAAGGTCATCATGAATAGATATGAAGATGGAAAGTTGTTGAAGTTGAAGGGCTCGTCTGCAAGAGTTCAAAACTCTACCTACCTATATCAACATGGAGAACGTAATCTATCATCCAGTTTTCATGGCATGCTAGATATGGTCATTTGAACTATAACAATCTTCTTTTGTTGAGAAACAATGGTGTCTTTGGTTTTCCCACCATTCCTAGGAAGATGAACAAATGTGATGCATGCATACTAGGCAAACAAAGTAAGAAACCATTCCTAGAGTCAAAATTCAGAGCATGTAGAGAGTTAGAGTAGGTTCACTCTGACTTATGTGGTCCATGCTTATTCCTTCTGCCAATGGTAATATATCTCTCATGACATTTGTTAATGACTACACCGGAATGTGTTGGGTATACTTATTAAAGACAACCTAAAGAATTTCAAAAATTCAAGGACTCTCATGCATGGATAGAAAATCAAGCATGGTATTAGATTGGCACACTTCGTACTAATAATGGAAAAGAATACACTTCTAATGATTTTGAAGACTATCATCATCAACATGGGATTGCACATCAAACATTATTCAATATAACCCTCAACAAAATGGTGTGGTAGAAAGGATGAATAGAACCATCATGATTATGGTTCGCTCAATGATGTTTTCCAAGAATGAAAAATTGATGTTTGAGGGTGATGCAGTAGTATGTGCGCCCTATTTGAGAAATAGAAGTCCATCTCATGCTCTTGAAGACAAAACTCCACATGAAATGTGGTATGGCCACCTTCCTTCAAGGAGGCATCTCAGAATTTTTGTTTCACCTACTATGCCTTGATACCAAAGGAGAAAAGAGACAAACTTGGTGCTCAAAGTAGAAAATGCATTTTCTTGAGGTATTCAAACACATCCAAGGCATGCCATCTATATGATGAGGTAAACAAGAAGTTTGTTACTTCCAAAGATGTTATTTTTCTTGAAGCTACTAAACATGACGTGTCTATTGATAGAAAAATTAATCGTATGTGGAAGTTTTCCCATCTAAATACATATTATGAAGTTGATAATGAAATTCCACATCTTGAAGGTGGGTTCCCTATCTTGTATTAGCATCAATCTGTGGAATTTCCTTTTGAAGCACCTACACCCCCTCATGAAGAAACTCAACAAGAACAAGTCCTAGCCACTTCACCTAAACATGAGACTCAATTGAATGATGTGATTGAGAGGATTGGAAGATTGAATCTTAAATAGAATAAAGCACCACCAGCTGATCAACCTAGGCCATCAAGGAAGTTTCTAAAACAAGCCACAAAAACACTTGGAAGTGTCCATCTAGATGAAGTTGGAAAGACAGGAACAAGAAGATCGATAATACAAGAATATGGAGGAGAAGCAGATAACTCAAGTGGTGACATGGATGTCTCATTTCATTGTGAATTGAATTTATCTACTAACCTTGACCCAAATTCCCTTTGAAGATGCTGCTCGTGATGGGAAACAAGCCATGCAGAATGAGTATGATACACTCATGAAGAATGGAACATGTATGTTGGTTGACCCTCCAGTCATAACCAAACAAATTGGTTGCAAGTGGGTATACAACAAACAAATACAGATATGATGGCTCACTTGAAAGGCACAAACCAAGGCTTGTGGCAAAAAGATATGAACAAAAAGGATTTGACTATGAAAAGACATTCTCCCCCACAGAAAAATGGGATACCATCTGCACCTTATTATCTTTGCATGTACAAAATGGGTGGAAAGTCCGACAGATTGATGTAAAACCAAATTNAAGGCACAAACCAAGGCTTGTGGCAAAAAGATATGAACAAAAAGGATTTGACTATGAAAAGACATTCTCCCCCACAGAAAAATGGGATACCATCTGCACCTTATTATCTTTGGATGTACAAAATGGGTGGAAAGTCCGACAGATTGATGTAAAACCAACTTTATTTAATGGATAATTGAAATAAAATGTATTCATGTCTCAACCAAAAGGATTTGTTGTGAAGGGACGAGAACACAAGGTATGCAATCTCATCAAGTTTTTGTATGGCTTGAAACAAGCACCTCGCACCTAGTATGAAAAGCTAACCAAGCATCTTCTGAAGCTAAATTTCAAACATTATAATCTTGATGACGCAAAATTGTTTTTAAAGAAAGTTGGAAGATCTGTTGTGTTTCTTAGGGTGTATGTAGATGACCTTTTAATGACAGGGAACAATGAAAGTTATATTGCATCCATAAAGAAAGATTTGAAGAAAGGATTTCAAATGACAGATCTAGGACACCTTCATTTACTACTTGGGAGTTGAAGTCGCTCAACATCCTAAGTACATATTCATCTCCCAACAGAAGTATGTTGGAGAATTGAGGATTTCAAATGACAGATCTAGGACACCTTCATTTACTACTTGGGAGTTGAAGTCGCTCAACATCCTAAGTACATATTCATCTCCCAAAAGAAGTATGTTGGAGAATTGCTGAACAAATTTTGTATGACAAAATGCAACCCTCTCTCGACTCCAATAGAACAAAATTTGAAGCTCACATCAATTGAAGGAAAATAATTTGAGGATGCGACCAAGTGCCAATAACTTGTAGGACTCTATATTTACCTCACATTCACTAGATTACATATTTCATATGTTGTTGGCATCCTTTCAAGGTTCATGCACAAACCTTGTGAAGGGCATTGATTTGCTACTAAAAGAGTTCTAAGGCACTTGAAGAGGAGTCAAGACTTTGGATTCAAGTAATCTAATGTAGATGACTTCAAACTCATTGGGAACTCTGATTCAAACTTTGATAGCGACAAAAAGACAAGAATGTCTACTTCTAGATACACAATGAGTCTTGGATCAACAACTGTCTCCTGTAGATCACACAAACTATCAATTCCAATAGATTCGACAATAGAGGTAGAATATGTGGCTACTACAAAAGCAATGAGAGAGATTGTGTGGACCAAGAATATACTTAAAGAATAGCAGGAGAAGTAAGAGAAGTCCACTGTCATGTTGATCGACAACACTTCTACAATCAAATTGGCCAAGAAACCTAGATTCCATGATCAAACCATGCACATCAATACAAAGTACCATTTGATTCAAGATCGTGTAGAGGTCAACATCTATGACATTGTTCCACAAACAACCAAATTGCAAACATATTCACCAAAGCGCTTGGACAAAATAAGTTTGAAAGGGTTAGAAACATGCTTGGAATCACAAACACCCATTCGGATTAAGGGGGGGATGTTGGAAACCTAATCGTCTGGACTATGGTTCCAAACTTTAAATATTGTAAATATAGAATATGAAGAGTTTGCAAGTAGTCGAAGAGATGTTGGAAGATGGAATCCAACATTCATTTTCAAAAAAACATGTCTCGAAATTCATTCAAACTAAGTGGACTAAACTTAAAAAAGTATTAACAAAAGTTAATTATCATTAAGAAAGATAATAATTTTGAATACATTGTGTGTATTAGGACATCACAAGGGAAAGTCATACATTTTGGTATTCATACTTACCCTCTCGATGGGGGGAATCAAGGATTTTATGGTCCCCCAATAACAAGGGAAAATTTCAACCTTATGGTAAAGGGGGTTATAGGGTAGTTAACTTAATTAGTAAACCACTGTCAACCTTTTGTGATCGGAAGATCGTATGCAAACATAGAAAATATTTTAGATGAGCAAATAAGAAATATCAAATGTATTAGAAGAGCCTGCCTCCTCTCTAAATATTAAAAATTCAGATTAAACATACTTGAAAAACCTCCCAACTTATGAAACAAAAATCGTTATCAAAAGGTCATAACAAACAATGTATAATTTATTATTTGATAACAAATTCTTTCCCAATCATAGATCAGTTAAACAATATAGAGATTCCTGGATCAGGCAGTATCATAGCAAGTCAAGGGCATTGATATAATGAGACAACAGGTGATATGGAGGCAATGTCATCTTTTGCACGGCATTCATCGCCCTCCATTCCTGAGAGCGAGCACGTACAACACCATCTGCATCATTCAATGTGCATTAATAAAGGAGAGAGGGGTGGAGGTGATGGCTGCCAAGCCACTTGCTAAAGGCGCGAGGGTTCCATTTGGGCCTTAGTCCCTCATTTTCCCAAACTCCAAAAAATAGTTTCTTGACTCAGAGCGACCTGAGGTTGGTCTACAACCTGTGTTCAAATGGGAAGGTGGTGGTGGTGATTCAAAGATGGTGCGTGAACGTCACCGAGCCCCAAGTTGACAAGGTCATTCCCATCAAGCACAAACTCGAGAGACAAGTGGGGCGAGCATAGCTCGACACTTGGCCTCCATGACAGACACATTGCTGGATATTAGGAATGACATTTTTTATATTGATGAAGACATAAAGGCCAAGATGCGAGAGCTTGGTCACCAGGTTCAAGTGGTGATAGAGTGGTGTGCAACTATTGCAAAACTCTTCCACCTCCCCTCTCGGCTTCTCGCGGTGATCATGGAGCTCGAGGTAGCAAATTCTTCCCAAGAAATAGAGTACAAGTCTTCGCAAACCATGGAGAACGATCATGTATTCCATCGGCTCAAGATTAAGGAAGAAGACAATCATTCAATAGTGGACAATTCAACGACAAAGGTGAATCCCATTGTGCTTCCTATTGGAAGCAACAAGCATGAATAACCAAAGCACAACCTATCAAGCGAAGAGAACCCACAATATCGATGATGCCTAGATCACAACTCTTCAAAGTAGCTTCAACGATGATGACTTCCTTGCACTTAAACAATTCAACATGGTTTATCTTTCCTAGTTCACCTTAGTGTTTTATGTTTGTAGTTTTCTATTATATGTTTTGGATAACCGATATGAAAGAACAAGGGACGCTTTTAGTTTTTTTTTTGTATGGGACCCAATAGTGGCATCTAGAAGTCTTTTTTGGGGACTGTCATAAGTACTCTCCTTAATGTTTTTTTACTCTTTGTCTAAGTAGTTTTCTCCTGTTCGGAGGCTCAAATTCCTTGGATGCATATGCAAATTTTATGAAAATATAATGTAAGTTCTAAATTATAAAAAATAAAAAATAAAATAAACAATATGGAGATGACCTTGCCCAAATAATTTAATATAGTATTAAAATCATTTTAAGGTTTAAAATGGCTCCCCTAAGGAAAATAATAAAATAATACATTATTTTATGTATTTCTTGTTTTTTGTGGGGTGGGGTCCATCAAAAGTATGCAATGTGGATACTCATTGGATACAAAATTTGTTTTTGCATCCAACAAGTGCTCTCACTCAAAATTTGAGTAAAACCACAAAGAGATAAGTTGAATATACAAATTAAAATAGTTTTTTAAGAGAAATATGTCAACTCAACAATTATCATTAACTCATTTTCTTAAATTTATTGGTTCTTAAATTCCAACTGACCAATGACATTTTTTTTTCTTAAGAGGCACATTTTAGATCCCAAATTGACTCTAATGAGACTCACCTCTTGTCAAAAGTGTTAGTTAAAATCAACTTGGCTTAGTACGCTTTTAAGTAGCCATTTTTTAGTATCAGTATGCATTTGTACTTATGTAATTTGACGATCACGATATTCTCTAGACATAAAATGATACAACATTTCATCTTCTCATCAATCTTATCAGCGATATTGATCGATGTTTTAACACACAATTGGTTCATTGTCTCTACTTAAAAAGCATGGGGGGTCATTTGTTTATGATCTATCGTGGAAAACTTGTACGTAAACTATTTTCCTTTGCGTTAACATATTGCCTCAAGTAGTTGTTTGACTAGGTCTATGGATTGTTTACTTATAAGGATTTAAACCACTTAATACATTGGTATTTCAATATGTGATCAATTTGTGTTAATGGTTGCTCAAGTTGTTTAGCCATTGTGGAAATGCCATGTTTTAATCAAACAAAACAAAGATGTTTTTGTTAAGCTATAATAAATGTGGATACAATTGTTCAAGGATGACAACGCTCCTACCTATATATTCAATTACAAACTCTCCCAAAGTTTAGACCTTCTCATTGTGCACTTTTACTATCATTTTATAATAGAATGCTGTGTTTTTTTGCTGAAAAAAAAATATTCAATGTGACAATCAATGGGCTATAAAAGTAGTTCTCTTTTTTATAAATAGCACAATTGAAAAATTTTATATAAATTATACAGCATCATTATATTACTATTAAATTCCATGGATGCATGTGTTTTTAAGAAGGATGGGACGCATGTGGAGGTGTCCACGAAGCCTTTACTCCTTGCTCCACACGGCCCGCATTTAACTCACCTCACATGCAATTAAATACTATTTGAAACTCAAAACCACCAGCTTCATTGGTCTTCGACGTCGTTGAGTTCTTTGCCTAGATCGATAGCACTGCATTCATGATGTTATTTTGTAGCAGATTTCTTGTCCATATGTGGGATCTTAATATTGGCATCAAAGCGGAATGTTGCCATATTCGAAATTGCTGCAAACAACAAGTTGTTGGAGTTAGCTGATGGTGCAAAGTAGACATCTTTTTGGGCAAGTAGCCATTGAGGAAGGTGTCTAATTTATCCTCTCTATTTCATGTGGCTCTTGGGTCACTCATACTCTAATTCATTTTTAGAACTTGCACAACTCTACTCTCCCACCTCTCGCCCAGGCTTTGAAGATGTCTAGACGATTGAGGGGGTTTTAGTGATTCTTCTGATAATGGTTTTGACAACTCAGATCCAAGTCATCTGCACAATCTACTAGACGATTGGGAGGAGAAAATGGTGATTCAACAATTGATAGGTAGACGCACTCGATTCCATCAAAGGAATTATTGACATGTGAGAAACATGCTTGCCCAAATTCTTCTACAAGCCCAAAACCACAATGAGGATAATAGACCCCGGTCCTCTCCTTCTCCAACTCCTGTCGAACATGTCTCTTCCTCCCCTTCTCCTTCGCTAGTCTCCAATCCGAAGGAGCTTAAACCACAACGAGGACAATAGACCTTGGTCCTCTCCTTCTCCAACTCATGTCGAACATGTCTCTTCCTCCCCTTCTCCTTCGCTAGTCTCCAATCCGAAGGAGCTTAAACCACAACGAGGACAATAGACCTTGGTCCTCTCCTTCTCCAACTCATGTCGAACATGTCTCTTCCTCCCCTTCTCCTTCGCTAGTCTCCAATCCGAAGGAAGCTCCTGTTGGGAAGGTATTTCATTTTGAGAATCAAAATGTACTCACATAAACACTTCCAGTTAACTATACCTCTCTTGATTATGCCCTTGTTGAGGGAGATCCCTCTTCAAGATTTTGTCATAAAATTCAACTAAACTCGGTTTTTTTAATAAGTTCTTTTTATTATATTTCTTTGATATTTTGAATGGTTTTATCTACTTAAAATGAGGCTCTTCTAACATATCTGAAATCTTTATTTCCTCATCTACTGGGTTTATTCTTTAGTTGTTTGACATTCTCCCAACTCAGTTTTTTTAATAAGCTCTTTTTACTATATATTTCTTTGATATTTTTAATGATTTTATCTACTTAAAATGAGGCTCTTCTAACATGTTTGATATCTTTATTTGCTCATCTGCTGGGTTTATTCTTTAGTTGTTTGACATTTTCCCAGTGGAAGAAGATTCAAGGAAGCAAAATCTTGAAGAGCCTGTTGTTGAATTGGACAAAACAAATATAGTTTCCACAAGTTGTTACAAGAGAAGGAAGGTGGAGCGTTGTGGACAATTCAATCTCGACTCTTGCAGGAAAACACAGCCCCTCTGAACTAAAGAAGCCATGAATGACTCTTCATAATCAGCAGCTTATAGATGCCCAATTGTGGAGGAAAAGCCGAACACTACAAAAGCCAATTACATCACCCCGTAATTTGCATAGTCCCCACTTCCTTCGTTTTTTTTTAAGTTTTTAAGTTTTCTTGTTTTTAAGGTCAACATTGGTGATAGTATTTATAGTGCTTTTTCCATAGCCCAGCGTGGCTTTTTGAACACAAGTATTTCAAGGTTTTGTATCTAGGCATAAGCCTTTTTAGCATATCTTTGAACTATTTTGGTAGGAGGACAAACAATGATAAGCTTGGGGTAGGCATTATGTTGATTTTTCTGAGCAGCATCGAGAGCCATTCTCTTAGGAGAATGGAGACATCTAGTCTAAGACCAATATGTGGAACTAGTCTAGCACTAGGGGACTCAACCTAGAGTTGAGTGACCATTATATTGAATGGGGATATCTGGTCCGGGACCCAGATATAAAACCAGTCCAGCACTGGGGCCATTCTCTCAAGAGAATGGAGACACCTAGTCCAAGACCAGGGTGTGGAACCAGTCTAGCACTAGGGGACTCAACCTAGAGTTGAGTGACCATTATATTGAAGGGGGGTATCTGGTCCAGGACCAAGATATAGAACCAGTCCAACAGTGGGGGACTCAACCTTGAGTTGAGTGACCATTCTATTGAATGGTGACATCTGGTCCGGGACCAGGATGTGGAACCAGTCTAGCACTAGAAGACTCAACCTCGAGTTGAGCGACCATTCTGTTGAATGGTGGCATCTACTCTGGGACCAGGATACAAAACCAATATAGCACTAGGGAACTCAACCTAGAGCTGAGTGGTCATTCTTTGAATGGAGGCACCTGGTCAATTACGAAGAATTTACCTAGTCCGAGACTAGGGACTCAGCTCAGGGCTGAGGGCCATTCACTGAGAGAATGGAGGCGCTTGGTTTATTACCAAGTATCTGATCGAGTGTCAAATTATGTAGCCTTTGGCTGAAGCACCTACTCTGTTACCAGGAAGACACTGTAATCCCTAGACCGGTTCTAGGCATGTGTGACACTCTAACCCTCAATCAATGGGCTTTGAATCTTCTCCAAGGCTTAGTTACCCTTGGTTAAGACACCTTAGTATCTGATCTTGGTGTCACACAGAGTGTGAGATAAAAATATTAGTAACTCTCTCCATTTATGATGACGAACTTTGAGTGGGGATGAAAGACAACCTTGACCACTTGTATTGACCACAGGGCACTTGAAGAAGGCTAAAGCAAAAGTCAAAAATACATAAAGACCCTTAGTACCACTAAGGTGTAAAAGTGAAAGTGCAAAAAGACCTCTAGTACTAAAGGTAAAAGTCAAAGTAAGAAAAAAAAATAATAATATCTTGTTCTTTCTAATTTTGGTCCACTTACAGGTGACTCAAAGGATATAAAAAAAGTTCAATCCATTTCATTATTACACACACTAATGCTCTCACAGCTGAAGTTGCTCCTACTTAAGATTTCACAAGTTTTTGAAGAGAAGGTTGTCTTTGTGGTTATGCCGTAGCATGGATGAGTCTAGCTAGGGCATCCACTTGTTTTTCAGTGTTACCCTACAACTATGGTTTTTCCTCTTCTCATCTCACAGCCAGCAGGCCCTAACAGGGTTAGGGATTTACCCTCACAACTCCCTCCTCCACCAATAGTAGCAAGATATTCACGAGAAGCTAGGGTTTGCCTCCGAACAGCCATCTTCCTCTCGGTAGCACCTCCAGGCAACGTCTCCACAACTCGGGCTAGGTGCCCTTCTTTATGGCAACCCTCTCTATAGCTCGGGCAGGCCCTAGCAGGGTTTGGGCTACTTTGTGATGCCCATGGCCACCCACAGAAAACCCTAGCAGGGCTCGAGCAGCATTCTAAGGGGCTCCGGGCACCCACACCAACCCTTACAGGCTCCGGACAGTTTCGGAGTGACCTCGGGCTACCACAGCAGACCCTTAGGATGCTACAACAGACCCTCAGGCTCCTAGTAGCATACCCATAAGGGCATTCGAGTCTATAGCAGACCCTTGGGCTGCTAACAGACAGCCCATAAAGGGCTTCCGACAACTAGTATAAGCCACGGGAAACTGCAGCAAACTTGGGCAGAGCCTCAGTCAGGGCAATAGGCAACCCAAATAGAACCCGGGCAGACTCAACATAACATTCGAGCAGTGGATCTACCCTCCGGGCAGCAAATCTAGTCATGGGAAAGGAAGACAGTTTTTTATGTAGCTGGAAATAAGGTTGGGCAGAGCTACAAAAGATCCAGGTAGGTCTAATCAGATCTAGGCTAGCAGAGAAATAATTTCGAGCAGCCTGCTAATTCTGGGCAGGAGCGAGAAGATTAGGGCAGCAAGACTTAATTTGTTAAAAAGCCCTAATTGGGTATTTTTTTGTTTATCTTCTGTAATTGTGGATTGATGGTACAAACCCAGTTAGGGTTTGTGGAATTTTTTGAAAAACTCAGTCATCTTATTTACGAGTTTGTTTCAGTAATACCAAACATGTGCTATGATATATGATAAACCATAGCTAATTGGGAATTTGTTCCAGTTTCTAAAGAAGTCATTGTTTACGCACTCATTACAGTATTCTACACACAATTTTTTTTGTCGAAATCTTAAACATAAATAGCATTTTTTCTCCAGATTCTAAATATGTAATTTTTATTAAAAAAATATTATATTTTCTTCTTTTTTTCAATTCCTATTGTGTCATAACTCCTTAACTCAAAAAATATGTTGTTAGTGTTTTTTCCATAACTTTTTCAATTCTTAATCGTTTTAAAAAGAAATTATATGGTGCACTAGAAGACACTCACCTCTACATTCTATAAAAAAACTCATTTAATGATTATTTCATTAATACCTTCAGAAGATGCACCCACAAAAGATGTATCATTTTCGAGGAATGATCACTTAGTTAATTATAAAAAAATAAATAAAAATTACTAATTTTATTTTTGAAAAATAGCGTTGCACTAGTGCTATATGTTCTGTACATGCGTGCAAATTTTTGTTCAATATAACAATTAAGTTGAGGGATGCCTGATTTTTCAATTTTCTATTGCATCTAACATGCCAAAAATGACTCTCATTAGCTTGCACTCACCCATAACCAAAAGAAAGAAGACCAAAGCAAGATCCAAAAGGCTGGTAAAGCACTTGATTCTGCTCATTGTATTGTTGTACATTGTAATCTTGGAATAAATGAAATAAAATATTTTTCATCTCACAAGATTGTTGGTTGCTTGATATTGGTGCAACATCCCATGACTTTTAGAAAAGATTGTTTTAAAGAACTAAACGACATTTTAGGCATTGTACTTTGCATACAAATCTAGCCTCAAACCAAAGGGAATTGGTTCCATCATGCTCAAGTTCCATGGATTCCCTCATTTTGTGTTGCAAAATGTTCTCTATCTTCCAGAGTTGTAGAGAAGCATGTTGTCCTTAGTGAAAATTCAATAGCAAGGTCATTCCATCCACATGTTCGATGGAACCATAGAGATAAGAAAGTCCTCTGAAAATAAGGTCATCATGAATAGATATGAAGATGGAAAGTTGTTGAAGTTGAAGGGCTCGTCTGCAAGAGTTCAAAACTCTACCTACCTATATCAACATGGAGAACGTAATCTATCATCCAGTTTTTATGGCATGCTAGATATGGTCATTTGAACTATAACAATCTTTGTTTGTTGAGAAACAATGGTGTCTTTGGTTTTCCCACCATTCCTAGGAAGATGAACAAATGTGATGCATGCATACTAGGCAAACAAAGTAAGAAATAATTCCTAGAGTCAAAATTCAGAGCATGTAGAGAGTTAGAGTAGGTTCACTCTGACTTGTGTGGTCCATGCTTATTCCTTCTGCCAATGGTAATAGATCTCTCATGACATTTGTTAATGACTACACCGAAATGTGTTGGGTATACTTATTAAAGACAATCTAAAGCATTTCAAAAATTCAAGGACTCTCATGCATGGATAGAAAATCAAGCATGGTCTTAGATTGGCACACTTCGTACTAATAATGGAAATGAATACACTTCTAATGATTTTGAAGACTGTCATCATCAACATGGGATTGCACATCAAACATTAGTTCAATATAACCCTCAACAAAATGGTGTGGTAGAAAGGATGAATAGAACCATCATGATTATGGTTCGCTCAATGATGTTTTCCAAGAATGTAAAAATGATGTTTGAGGGTGATGGAATAGTATGTGCACCCTATTTGAGAAATAGAAGTCCATCTCATGCTCTTGAAGACAAAACTCCACATGAAATGTGGTATGGCCACCTTCCTTCAAGGAGGCATCTCAGAATTTTTGTTCCACCTACTATGCCTTGATACCAAAGGAGAAAAGAGACAAACTTGGTGCTCAAAGTAGAAAATGCATTTTCTTGAGGTATTCAAACACATCCAAGGCATGCCATCTATATGATCAGGTAAACAAGAAGTTTGTTACTTCCAAAGATGTTATTTTTCTTGAAGCTACTAAACATGACGTGTCTATTGATAGAAAAATTAATCATATGTGGAAGTTTTCCCATCTAAATACATATTATGAAGTTGATAATGAAATTCCACATCTTGAAGGTGGGTTCCCTATCTTGTATTAGCATCAATCTGTGGAAATTCCTTTTGAAGCACCTACACCCCCTCATGAAGAAACTCAACAAGAAGAATTCC